>JBBPQV010000125.1:0-38343 GCA_038092675.1 Boletus rufocinnamomeus
CTCTTCCGATCTCCACCCCCCGCCCCTCCTCCCCAACCACTCCCATTCAACCTTCATCCTCCTTGGGAACAAACCTTCATCATTCACAACCAACTATTCCTCCAGTTGTGCCTCTATCACCACGAAGTACAACCACCGAAGAATGAGTGGAATTTCCACTAGAATCTCCTATCTCCATGGACATCAATGAACACAAGTCAGAGATTAAGGCAGGACTGCTGGATGATTTCTCCGGTCACCCAGATGATGTGCCATGATGGCTGCTGGCCATGAAGGCCTACTTCCAGATGAACACTCGCTTCTACAATGATCAAGCCAAGACCCTTACCCTTCTTGCCAAGATGAGCAAAGGCCAAGGGAAGGACTTCTCTGAAGGTTGGTACTGGAGATTAGGAGATGAGTCCTTTGCTGCTGTAACTGAAGGCTTCATTAAAGCCTTTACCCCATACGATGTCTGAGCCAAGGCCCAAAGGCAGAACCTCAGAGATCCCGATGGACTGGACAACTATAACCTCCAGTTCCAACTCCTTGCTGGAAAAGCCGAGATCATGGATCAGAAGGCGTTGATTGAGTGGTACATCAATGGCCTAGACAGTAACCTCTCCAACTCCATCCTGATGATGCCCATCGTTCCCGACTCTATCAATGGCTGGATTCAGAAGGCCTCTCAGTTCACTGGGCAGGCAAGGAGAAGGGATGGACTCCGACATGGAAGGGCTTTCATTCCTGCAACCACATGGACCCCACCCCACCAGACTTGCACCACCCCTCGTCATGACCTGAATGCCATGGATGTGAATGCTATCTGCCTCACTCTGGTCGAGCATGCCCATCACATGAGGGATAACCTCTGCTTCATCTGCCACCAGAAGGGATGTTGCACCACCAACCACCCTTGCCCACCTCACAACAACAACCCCCCTCATAGCAACAACGGACCCCCACATCCCCCTTGAAACCCCCAGAGGGTTAGAGCCGCCTCCACCACTCCTACCCCAGACCCAGTCATGACTTATGTCGCTAGTCTTGGATGAAGGAACATCCCCAAGGAGGACATCTTACAAGTACTCAAAACTGCTACAAAGAACAACCCAAGGGAGAAGGAGAAACAGTGGCGACCACTAGGATAGAAGCAGCCAAGGATTTTTGAAATGGAGGGAAGTTTCAACGTCTTCTCCTCCACTCATCATAGCTCCTGTATTTGTATCAGATTTGCATGAACAGTCAATCCAAATCCCCCTCTCCCTTTACACCCATGCAAGAGCAGAAATTGTCGACATTACTGCCCTTATTGACAGTGGTGCAACTGGGTGCTTCATTGATCAAGACTTCATCTCAAGGCACCACATCCCCACCACTCGACTTCTTAAACCATTAAGAGCTCGAAATGTGGATGGATCTACCAACAAGGAAGGGATCATCTGACACCAGGTATCCCTCACTCTCCAGGTAGGAGAAATAGAAGAAGAATGAAAACTGCTGGTCATTAACTGCAGATCTGAGAATGTCATCCTTGGTCTCCCATGGCTTAAAGATCTCAACCCCATCATCAACTGGGCAATGGGACAAGTTGCCATTCCAAACTGACTCCCCACCCCCCAACATGACTCCCCAGAAGCCATCACCCAGTGATACCTTGTTCAATACCTAGACATGGACCCAGACCTTCGTATTGCTCAGATGTGGAAAAACGACTTGACTATTCCTTGTCCATTTCTAAAACCAGCATCACGACGGAAATCGCCTTGAAAGCTGAGAAGGTAGAGAAGAAACTTCCGCAGCAATACTCTGCCTTCCAGGACGTATTTGAAAAGAAGGCCATTGATGAGTTACCCCCCTCTTGATCCTTTGATTATGCCATTGACCTCAAAGAGAGCTTCACCCCAAAGGTCACTAAGGCCTACCCTCTCAACCCAAAGGAACTTGATGCCTGTGGGGCCTTCGTCAATGAACATATCAAGTCTGGGAAGATAACCCCATCAAAATCACTGCAGGCTTCCCCCTTCTTTTTCATCCCAAAGAAGGATGGATCGGTTCGTCCCTGCCAGGACTACCGATATCTCAATGAACATACCGTCAAAAACGCCTACCCCCTCCCTCTCATATCCAACCTCATGGATAAACTAAAGGGGTCCCATCTCTTCATGAAGATGGACATCTGATGGAGGTATAACAATGTGCTAATCAAGCCTGAAGACTGCTGGAAAGCAGCTTTCATTACACCCTTCAGTCTCTTTGAACCGATGGTAATGTTCTTTGGACTCTGTAATTCGCCCGCCACCTTCCAAGCCCTCATGGATCACCTCTTTGGAGACATGATGGCAGAAGGATGGCTCATCATTTACATGGATGACATCCTCATCCATTCCTCCTCCCCCACCGTTCACAAGGAACGAACAAAATGCGTCCTCAAACAACTATAGGAACACAAACTCTTTCTCAAGCTCGAGAAGTGCTCCTTTGACATTGATGAGGTGGAGTACTTAGGGATGATCATATGAGAGGGGCAGGTGAAGATGGACCCAGTCAAGCTGAGTACCATCGACAACTGGAAATCCCCAACCTCTATCCCAGCAGTCCGGTCATTCATAGGGTTCTGTAACTTCTACAGGAAGTTTATCCCAGACTTCTCAGCCTTAGCCTGCCACCTCATAGAGTTGACAAAGAAAAATGCCCCCTGGGAGTGGAAGGAATCCCAACAGACTACCTTCCTTGCCATTAAGGAAGCCTTCACCAAAAGGCCAGTCCTATGCCTCCCCGACGTCCTCTCCCCCTTTTTCGTCATGACTGACGCATCCCTCATGGCCACAGGAGCTGTCCTTATGCAAAAAGACACCAATGGCGACCTCCACCCCTGTGCTTACCTCTTCCAGATCCTCTCTCTGACCAAGAGAAACTATGACATCTATAATCGCAAGTTGCTCACCATCATCCATGCCCTTGAAGAATGGTGACACTACCTCCTGGGCACCTCCCATCCAATCACTACTCTTACAGATCACAAAAACCTGACCTATTTTAAACAACCCAGGAAATTGTCTCGCCACCAGGTCTGATGGTTGATGTTCCTATAGGACTTCAACCTGTCCTTTCACCACCTCCCTGGCACCCAGATGGGCCCTGCAGACGCCCTCTCCTGTTGGGATGACATCACCACCACCAATGACAACCAGGATGTCACCCTCCTCTCCCCAAACCTTTTTGTTTGCTCAATTGATGCAGCTCTGGCTGCAAAGATTGCATTGTCTTCCCCCACTGACCCCCTCATGCTTGACACTGTTAAAGCTCTTGCCGATGGGCCTTCCCTCTTTCCCCATGCTGCCCAGACGGATTGGGCCTATGACCACCCCCATCTCTACCACAGAAACAAGCTTTTTGTTCCCAAACCAGCCTGACAGGACCTTGTCCACTCTATTCATGAAAGTGAAACAGGGGGACACAGTGGCTATTTCCACACAGTTAATGCCCTCCAACGGGACTATTGGTGGCCTGGCCTTACCACCTTTGTTTGCCATTTCATTTCAGACTGTGCCACTTGCCAGGCCCACAAGGTCACCACCCACCTCTCCGCCCCCCCCTTACTCTGCTGCCATCCCTGGCAACCCACCCTTTCCAATCCATCTCAGTTGATCTCATCACAGATCTCCCCCCATCCCTTGGCTTTGATTCTGTCATGGTTGTGGTCAACCATGGCCTTACGAAGGGGGTAATTTATACCCCTTGTCTCAAGACGATTGACGCCACAGGTATGGCACTTCTCTTTTTCAAAATGGTCTTCCGCCGCTTCGGGTTACATGACAGGTGTATCTCTGATCGAGGACCTCAATTCGCTTCTGCCTTCACATGAGAACTGGCCAGACTCCTCAAATATGACCTGGCCCTCTCCACAGCATACCACCCTCAGACCGATGGCAAGACCAAATGGGTCAACCAGGAGCTAGAAACCTACCTCCACATTTTTTGTGATGAACACCCTGAAAAGTGGGCAGAACTCCTCCCCATGGCTGAGTTTTGCCATAATACAGCCATTCATTCCATTACCAATAAATCCCCCTTCTCCCTCATGATGGGATATGAACTCCATCCTTATCCTCCATTCGGAAAAATGTTCCTCCCTGCCCTGGAACAACAGTTGGAGATACTCAGAGATGCCTGATCAGAGGCTATTGCAGCACACAAAAAGGCACAAAGAAGCATGAAGGAGCAGATCTCCTCCAAATTCCACCCATGGAAAGTAGGGGACAAGGTGTGGCTAGAAGGCAAGAACCTTTGCCTCCACTACCCTTCTAGGAAACTCGCCCCCAGACAAGAGGGACCATTCAAAATTGCCCAGGTCATCTCCCCAGTGGCATTTTGTCTTCGCCTCCCCAAAATCTGGCGAATCCATGACATGTTTCATGCCTCCCTCTTATCTACCTATTGGGAGACTTTGGAACACGGTCCTAACTACTCCTGCCCCCCACTGGATCTCATCAGAGGAGAAGAGGAGTATGAAGTAGACAAAATTCTCTCACACCACGGAACATGAGGTTGGAGGCAATACCTGACTTCCTGGAAAGGATATGCCGCAGCAGAGAACACCTGGGAACCAGAGGGAAGTTTCAAACATGTGCAACCACTCCTTCACACTTATAAACTTCGCCACCCCAAGAACTTCCCCTCCCCATCCTCCATCTAAAACCATCATTGCAATGGCCATCACCCAGACTCCCCCTATTTGCTGCAACTGCCTCTCCGTCCCTCACCACTGCATCCTCTTTGCCTCCATCCTGGAGAACCCCATCACCACCCTCATCATCAAGAGAAACCGGGTCTTTGCCTTCAACTACGACCTCATCTCCACTGCCCACCTCTATTGAGTGTACACCACAGTAAGGTGTATCATGACTCGATTGACCCTGGACGATCAACCCCCCATTTACGCTGCCTCCCTGAATGGGACTATTGTTGAGGCAAGGGCCCTTACTTTAGATTTACTCTGGAATCAAGGGTTCAGTGTGATCGTTGATGTGCTCCCTCCTCTTTCTGTCTCCCCCATCCTTTGCCCCCTCATCCTCTCCATATTGGAACTGGAGTGGGAGATCTACTTCTCCCAGGACCCTCTGAACATCCCCCCACCCCCGCTCCACACCCCTCCAACCACGGAGCTACCCATGGGGGTATTAATGGTCAGTCCACTTCCCCATCTCCCACTCCTGTTCCCGTTCCACCTCCCTCCTCCAGCACCATCTCAAATAGGACCACACCTCCTGCAAGGGCTCACTCCAAGTCAGCCAAGTCCTTTCAGACCGGCATTGAGGGAATACCAGCCTCTCCAACACCAGTGACCTCTCTTCCCACTCTTAGCAGAGTCTGCCACACCCACCTCTCGCAGGAGGAACAATGACAACTCAGACTTGGAGCCACCATCCTCATCCCATTGGGCCCACCAGTGGGTCCAAGAAATCAACAGGGAAATGTGGGCCATTCCCACTCTTCCCACTGTATCCCCACCCCAGGACCAATTGCCATCGTCGTCCCTGCTTGCCCTGTCTCCCCTGCCCTCTCTACTGTCAGTTGCCAACCCTCCACTCCACCAGTGGCCCAATCCCCTCCCTGGCCTCATGTTCCTCCCCAATGTCGCCTCTGGTGCTACAAGTGCCACTCCACCAACCACTTCCAGGTCAACTGCCCGCAGTACATCTGTCCATACTGCCACACCGCCACTCCCGGACACATCACCGACAACTGTGTCTTCCATGACAACGGGTGGGTCAACTGGAACCACAACTCCACCGACTACGAGATCAACAAGGGGGACCAATCTGGATGGGACTGAGGAGGTGGAGGAGTGGACCCAGCTGGAACTGGAGAATATTGAGGAAGAGTCAGAGTCTCTTCCATACAAAGGGGGTAATATTACAGATTTCTTTCCTCTTTATCCTTCCAACTACACTCTCACTCATTCATCTTCTCACACATGAGAGGGCTTCACCCTTATGGCATTGACCATGCAGTACACTGCTTTTACGGATGATTTACTTGATGCAGATGAATAACCTCTTCTAGGCAGTTCTCTTGTACTGCCTCATATTCCCCTCAACCCAGATGGTCTGTGCACACTCTTATTTAGTTGGTCTGTGCGCCATTTCCAGTAGTATAAATACTTTGCCTTTGTACTAGGATTTGGTATCTAGTTCTACGCAATCTATTGCCTAGAGCCTGGTCATTTCGGAAGTGATTAGTCTAAGGATTAGTCATAGCGAGACCTGAGGAATTCTAAGTGTCTCCGCACTACACTTGAGTGTGTGCTTCAACTAGGTTCTACACATCCACATAACAGACAGGACTTGGCTTCACCATGTATGGTGCACCCTTGTCAGGAGTCCAAGTTTGTCCCAGAATTTACTAGGGGTCAGATTAGACTTAAGATGTACTAGACGTCAAGTCAAGCAGAGGTCAGAGGAGAGCCTTTGAGACTCAAGTGGAGAGAAGAGGAGTTTATCTAAGTTGATATTTGCACTGAAGATGTTACGGTTTTACCCACAACACTGGGACTCCAACCAGGGACGCTACTCTCCAAAAGGTCTTGGAGACAACGAGCGAGTCGAGGTCGATGTTGACGATGATGACAGCAAGAAGAAGAGCATGGAAGCGAGTGTATGATGACCACCTGGTCAAAGGAACCGAAGAGTCTACCGAAGATCTCTTGTTGAGCAGAGAACCCAGGGTATGAATGAGTATATTCAGGTTAGAGATACGTTCAAGCTCAGCTCGAACTTATATACAAGTACAGTAGTTTAGGGCCGGTCTAACCTGATATGGTAAGTGGAATCTAGGGCAGGCATAACCATGTCAAAGACACGTTGTGTCGTGAGTCACATGATGAAGGGAGAAACCGGAACAGGTATAATAGGATCAGAGTCGGGTGATCTAGGATCAACGAGGCAATGCTCAGGAGATCTCGGATCTGTGGGGCGATGAGCCACAGCCCAACCATAGGGAGTTGGATCAGGGGATGATCCAGGGAACTTCCAGGGAAGATCCAGGCCTTGTGTAGCAAAGGAACACTACGTCCGGGGGAATGTCCAGTCGATAGGTGAGAGCCCTTGGAGTCCTTGTGATGAAAGGGAACTCATCATCCAATGGGTGAATGTCCAGTCTAGGAGTAAGAGCCCATCCTAGGCGTAAGGCCAGGGACTGTCCGTTAGAGGGGAAATAGTAGCTGCGAGACTTGATCGTCGAATACAATCTGGTAATACAATGGGATAGCCATGAGAATAGAAGGGGAAAGGCATGGTGCTGCCAGAGCACGTGGTCGTGGGAAGGTCATGGGTGACATGAGTCACAAAACTGTAACAGAAGATGTACAGGAGTAGTACAGAGAGTTTATATATGTCGGAGTCATAGAAGGATTAGTAATGGAGGTGGAGTTGGTTTGTAAGTAAAGGTGTTGGAGGTAATGTAAAGCTGGAGCTGTGCTTCTAAGTGGAAACACAGGTTTGGAGGGAGACTGGGAGTGGAACTAGTACAAACAAAGAAGGACATAAGGTAACGTATGTATGAACAAGGTCCAGGGGTCAAGGATTGCATCTCGAATGAGAACACACCGGAGTTCATAGGTACAAGAAGCAGAGTTGGTCCAGAAGACCGGGGTTGGACTTACAGGATTTCCAGGATATGACAATTGTCCAGCTCACTGAGGTATGTTACCTAGCTCATAGCTATAGTACCTTACAGTACTAACATCCTGTAGTCTATTGCTGCTATAGGTATTAATATAGTGACTGTTTACTGTCCAACTGACTGAGTCTATTGCTGCTATACTATACACCATACTAGCCAGGACCAGCTTGTGGGCCTTTGGCCCCAAAGGGGGATGCAAGGCTTTATCCTATTTTTCCAGTAAAAGGCTTTATGTATACTATTTTTTAGCTATGGACTCAATTCTGGGCCGTCAGCCCAAAATCTTGCCATGGAGGGGACAAAAGGGGGGGTGCAGCCCCCCCTTTCATCAGATGCTAATCCTAGTTTTTGAACACAATGCTAATCATACAGGATAATTTCAGTATTCAAGTTCATGCTAGTGACCAAGTAGAAAGATACATTCCATATTCATGGCAAACTGAAAGATATCTATATACATATCAAATATTCAAATTTCTAAATACTTCAGTCCAAACTATATTACTAGCTTTTGTATTTTCTTGATTGTGAGGGAAGAGAATTTAATGTTTCTGGAATGAGTACAACATGATAAATCCACATGAAGTTGTCCATGAGAAAAAACAGAAGAGCCCAAATTCAACCCAATATGCTTGACTGTCTGACCTTGAGAGTTGTTAATTGTCATTGCATAGGCTAGATGAACTGGGAATTAAAGGCAGCAGGAAGGAATAGGAGAATCTTGAAGACCAGAGTCAAGAGCCTTGCAAGGAATAAAGACCACCTTGTCAGCATTGTCTCCACCTGACACTCTACACTCCAGAATATAGTGAGTAGACCTAAGGAGCCTCAAGTGTGTACCATTGCAGAGGCCATTCATGGGATCCAGATTGCACAAAAGCATGGGTGGTACACCAACTTTAAGTTCCAACTTGTGAAGTGGAAATCCAAATGGACTGAAGGTGTTGAGAATTTCTGGTTGGATATACATTCATACTCCTGCTCTGTCACAGAGTCTGCACTGAGGTATGTGGTCTTTTCCTGGGATAAAATAGAGTCTAGAATTGTGGCATTGACTTTGTGTACTTGCTCATTCCTGGGATTGAGAATGGTACAATCCAGAAAATATTGATCAGGAAGATGCTGATCTTGAGCAAGAAGCTCAGAGTATAAGCAATTGATAAGGGATGTCATAGTGTCACCACACTGCATGTGTTCAGGAAGTTCCACCTCTCCATCTGTTACATCTATTTGCAAGAGTTGTTGTGCCCATTCATCACATTCAGGATCTTGACCTAATCACATATTTTGGTAAAGATAGTGAATGTTCATCCTTGGCCAAAGATTAGAATGAGTAAGGATGGCAGGGATGATTTCTGCTCTTCCTCCATATAGGATCATGGGAAGTGTTTGTCTAAAATCTCCACCAAACAGAATGGTAATTCCTCCAAATGGACAATCCTATAATGAGATGATTCTGAAAGGCAGCCTCATTCCAAATGATGAGTAATGTTTCTTTGAGGAGTTGGTGAATAGTATCATCCTTTTGTATGCTGCATATGCTTTGTTTGTGGCAGGGGATAGGAATATTGAAGCATGAGTGGACAGTGTGACCACCAGGAAGAAGAAGAGCTGCTAGACCAGTAGAGGCCACACAGAGGATAACCTTGTCTCTTGCATGAACACCAGCTGCAATGAGTTTGGCCAGATAGGTTTTTCCACATCCACCACCACTATGAAGAAACCATGAAGATCCATGGGAGTTGAAAACACTATCCATGACAGCATCATAAAGAGCATTCTACTGAGGGTTAAGAGTAGGGAGCCCTCTATCAACATGTTTATGCTGCTCTTCCCTGTTGTAATTCCTCTGCTCAAAGATAAGCTGGTTTCCACTATAATGGTCCCAGTTATTTTGTGGTCTAGACATGGAAGGAAAGTCCTGCAAGCATTTGCTAAGCCTTTCAAGTTCCTAATCTATGAGATGCAATCTATAATCATAGATTTGATCCTGATTGGGTTCAACAATGTGGAAAGTGCAGGTGAGTTGATGTGCAAGATTGTCACATAAGTGATGTTTAGAGGCTTCCTACAATTGATGAGGATCCACAGGACCACAATGCACCAGAATGATAATGAACAAATGGTGTAGTTGATAGCCTGTCTTGAAGTGAGCAGCTTCCTCTAAGCACAAAAGCCATTCCCTGTCATCCTGTAAAAGACCACATGCATGACAGGCCTCTTTGAAATTTTCATATGATGTAGCACCTATTAGTAAGAAGATATGAATTATGAACATGTACAGTAATGATTGATTTTACCTTTGACCACAGTAAGCAAAAGACACAAGTAAAATGCTTCACCAGCAGCAACAGGAACAGAGTACATGCATCCAATAGCATTATATCTTTGATGGACTGTCCAAACAGCTCAGCTTCAATTCCAAATAAAATGCTTGGAAAAGTCCTGATATATATAATTATGAGCTTTAGCTTTAATGAGTTCTGGATCCTGATTAGCTTTGAATCATCCAAGCAGCTGTGTATCCTTGGCATTGTTGAGTACATTTTAAATCTTTGCTTCAGCTTGGAAAACCACAGATTGATAATCAGGAAAATGAACAGGCAAGCAGTAGACAACTGGCCACTCCATATACATTGGGAATTCAAAGATATTGTGGCAGGCTTGTGTGGATGATATACATATATCTGGCATCTAGATAGGTACATATTTTGTTATTGCCTTAAGTAAGAACAGTGGTACAACATGGACCCTTGTATATGTATTTGTGGATGTATTTGACAGCCTTGATGGATTCATAGACCTCCAAGTTGATGTGGCAGTTGAATTGCACCAATAGTTCTCTTGGATAAGAAACCACAGCTTTGTTGTCAAAGACATTCTGACCCTTTTGGACAGTCCTGCCATTGTCAGGGTGAGTGTAATTGGGATATCCATCCTCTTTGATGATGCTCTAATTGGTAAAGGCTTTGGGAAAGTGTTTTTTGCAGATGGTGTTTTCCAAACACCTTTGAGGCAAGTAAGGTCCATGAAGCATATACTTGGAAATAGCAAAATGGAGTTGTGGAGATCTGTGGATCTGGAATTTGTGCAGAGATGATGACATTAATCTGCTGAACAGTGGAAATTTTGTCTTGTTGCTCCAAGAAGATCAAAAGGTGCATGTAAGGAAGTCCATGCTTTTGATATTTGATGTTATACACAAATCCAGCCACTTCTCCAGAGTATCCATTATGAATTTTCTTCAGCAATGCTTGCCATTTGGCATGAAAGACATGTGCAACCAAATCAGGCCTCTGTATCCACAGTTGCTTGACCTAGATAACAAAGGGTGTTTAGCTTTGTTGATCATCTCAATGTTAATATACACACCAGGAGATAGATTTTGAGAAATTTTAGGCCAGCTTCCATTAGCTGTTATGAACCCTTTTTCTCACCCCTTTCTTTTCTAGTCATGTGACCACTTTCACCTTTTCACAATCACATGACCTTATCTTTTCTCATCACGTGACCGTGTGAATTAGGTCTAGACCTATAACATGTGTTCACCTCATGTATTTAATCTCCGTCAGTCTAGAACATCTAGCACTGCCTCTATTTAATCTCCACCTACCTTACTCATTCTAGTTTACTAATACTCGCATGATTCATCATTACATAGCCTCATGTGCATGGACCAGTGTCATAATAGATACAAACAATGTAGTCAGTATATATACATACCTTGAATCTATCACCCCAAGAACTTCAGTCAAAGTTCTTGTTGGGATTCCCTCTCAACTATCTCTTCTCTCTACAGTCAGTTTGCATGATTGAGTGGCCCAAGTCTTTATTAGATTTGAGGTTGCCAACATAAGAACTTGACTAGTTTCACTTCCATCACTCAATCCTACTCTCTTCTTCATCATTACACGCGACCCCTAGCGTTAAAGGGAAAAACAGCCGGACTTGAGGCTTAATGAGATCTACCCTTATCCTTTTACCCTTCTTGTGCACTTGCGCTACACGTTTCCTTTATACGTATACCTACCCTATACAGGTGTGAAGGCACTTAGCTATCTAGGGTGGTGCAGCACTGAGCTCGAGCACTCTTAATTGGTTTAAACACCAGTGCAAAACCTTTCAGACTTCTTTTCGCTACGTGCAAGTGTCCTTGTGTGGCACACTTTCTTTTACCCCACGTTTACCTCATATGCTGTTGTGGTGCAAGAGTGGTATTGTGCCCACCCAACTCCGTATTACAATACTTTCTACAGCGAAGTCAAGAAGGTTTGACTTGATTCGCATCTAGTGGAGTGAGAAGATCCTCCTAGGAATTTTTATGTACCTTTCTTTCGGATGATCAAAGCCGAGGACATCTCCATCCTCATCAAGAAAAGATCTCCTTCTTCTTATGAAGCCTTTGAGTTCAACAAAGACCCAAACAACACCATCGATATCAAACAAGAAGAAGAATTCCCACCACACTTCTTCAACTTCCTACACGCAGGCTTTACACGAGCTGAAGAAGAATTCCATCCATACGAAGCAGAAGCCTGGTTTGTTTTACGACAACTAGAACAAGAAATAGCCCAACCTGTCATTCAGAGAACCAGCAGGACACTATGAGACCGACGAGGATTATGAAAGCCCAACACACTCCCCACCATCCTCACCAACCCCACATCAACAAACAATGTCCGCAGACGCCGCCTGCATTGCCGCACTAGAAGCGCAGCTACTGGCCCTTACAAACCAGCTGCAACAGCTCGCCAACAGCGGCATACAAAACACTAACACCGAGGTTAAAATCTCGAAGAAAGTCGAGGTCGTTCCAGACCCAAAGCTCTATGATGGGAGCTATGACAAATTTGATGAATGGATGATTCGTCTCCGCATATACATTGATGCAAATTTAGAAACGTTCGACACCGATAAGAAGAAAGCAATAGCCACGCTTTCACAAATCAGGTCCAAGGAGGGAAAAGACAAAAATGGAGCAGGAATGTGGGCACAGAACCAACTCTCCAAATATATGAAAGGGTCCCTTCACATGTGGCCCGACGATGACGAACTCATAACGTTGTTAAAAGATCGTTTCAAACCCGGCATGGATGCCAACAATGCCATGGACCAGCTCACACAGGTGAAGCAAGGTCCCAAAGAAAGAACCGAGTCTTTCCTAACTCGGTGGGTCGCTCAATATGAACGATCTCAATGGGAAGACAACATGGGAGTTTATCTCCTAGAAAAGAACATCCGCGGCGAGATCATAAAACACATTTTCGTCAATGGCCAAAGGAAGAAGTATGTAAACCCATACTTAATCGAAATCAAGAAGACTGGGAATCTTCTTGAATCATTCGCTCTACAGAGCAACCAAGGACGAGTCTGGCAAAACCAGACACAAGGAAGCTCCTCGGGAGCACGTACTTACGGCGGCCGTGGCAATCCCATGGACATTGACACCATACACACCGGCAAAGGCAAGTGTTTCAACTGCCAAGGACCACATCTGGTTAAGGATTGCCCTAAACCCAGAAAGGAATGTGGAGAATGCAAGTTCCTTGGGGTGGGCATAGCCGAAGGTGCAGCAAAAATCGCAATGTACACACGAATACAAGCGATTCATCTGGCACAAATGAGGATGCTGGAAAGGAAGCTGGGACTGATGTGAGAATGAAGCAGGTCACAGCTATGGACTTTGAGGCCGCAAGGGCCTATTTTGCAGACTTCTTGGCTAACGAGTCAGGAAAAGAGTAAAGTCACGGAATATACCGGGTATTTCTGTGACTATGGACAAAAAGAAAATAGATAATCATACAAAAAATAGTTTTTCTGTACTTTCATCTTACGTCGAATATGGAGAAGAAGAACATGAGTTCTTCAACTCCCAAAATAGGACATTAAATTATGATACAAACGATGAACTCTCTACTTCTCAAACCCAGACTGGGTCTCACGAAAGTGAGCTTGCTGCAGGGGAATGCAGGCTTAATTTGGTCAAGAAAAATATATAAAAAATTATTATGAAAAATGATATCTATGAAACCCCGGAACAGATCTGTCTCAGATCTGTTAAAACAAAACGAGAAATCAACCTCGAAATCAAGGTGGCAAATACAAAATGCACGACACACATGCACTCCTAGACAGTGGAGCAAACAGCATTTTCGTAGACGCCAAATGGGCCAAGGACAATAAACTTTTGCTTATGAAACTCTCACAACCCATATCCATATTCAATGTGGATGGAACCAAGAACTCCGCAGGGGACATCTCTCACACAGCGGAAATTATTATCGATTACCAAGGACACCGTGAGAAACTAGTAGCAGAAGTAACCAACCTGTGAAAGAACCCAGTAATTTTAGGATATACATGGCTATCCAAACACAACCCGGAGATTGACTGGCAAACAGGATCAGTACGACTCACACGTTGCCTGAGGACATGCTATCTCTTATCTGATAGACCCGTATTTGTCAGAACCCTAGAAGAAAGGGAAATGAATGACATGCCATACATCTACCAACGCCTAAAGAAGGTAACGACTGAGCAGCAGCAGAGCGCACCGGTTACCGAGAAGACCATGGAGCAGATGGTTCCCAAGGAATTCCACAAGTTCCTAGATGTATTTTCCAAGAAGCATTCCAAAAGGATGCCTGAGAGAAAACCTTGGGACCACGCAATAGATATGAAGCCCGGATTTAAGCCCAAAAAAGGGAAACTCTATCCCATGTCTGTAGAAAAACAAAAGGAAGTTTCCAACTTCGTAGACGAACAATTATGAAAAGGCTATATTTGACCTTCCAAATCTCCACAAATGTCTCCAGTCTTCTTTATTCCCAAGAAAGATGGAAAGAAATGTATGGTACATGATTACTGATACCTAAACAAATGGACAGTAAAGAATAACTATCTGCTGCCGCTGATCTCCCAATTGGTTGACTGATTGTGGGGTGCAAAATTATTCACAAAGATGGATCTCAGATGGGGATATAATAACGTACACATCAAAGAAGGCGATGAATGGAAAGGTGCCTTTGTTTGTCATAGGGGAAGTTACGAACCACTGGTTATGTACTTTGGTCAAACCAATACCCCGGCCATGTTTCAGGCCATGATGAACAACATATTCCATGACATGCAAGCAGTTGTCATCATATATATATACAATATCCTTGTGTTCACTAAAAATGAGAATCAAGAGGAACATGATGCAATTGTTCTAGAAGTCCTCAAATGACTCCAAGAAAACAACTTATTTATAAAACCGGAAAAATGCACGTTTCGTACCAAGAAAATTGATTTCCTAGGCATGATTGTCTCAGAGAAAGGAATCGAAATGGAATCCAGCAAAGTAGAAGCCATCCAAAAATGGCCGGTTCCCATGAATGTAAAAGGAGTATGGAGCTTCCGAGGACTCGCCAATTTTTATAGGTGATTTATCAAAGATTTCTCTATTGTGGCTAGACCACTAAATGACCTCACAAAAAAGGATCTCATGTGGAGATGGACAGAAAAAGAACAAAATGCATTTGACACGCTAAAAGAAGCATTTATTATGGCTCCCGTTCTCACATACCCGGATAATAATTGTAACTTCTGACTAGAATGTGATGCCTCGGACTTTGCAACAGGAGCAGTTCTATCTATAGAAAAAGAAGGAAAATGGCATCCAGTAGCGTTCTTGTCACACTCCATGACATCAGAACAAAGGAACTACCTGATAGCCGACAAAGAAATGCTCACTATTATTCACGCACTCGAACAATGGCGCCATCACCTAGAAGGTGCTGAGAAATCATTTGAGATCTGGACCGATCACGCCAATCTCCAATACTTTATGAAATCTCAGGATCTTAACCAACGACAAGCACGATGGGCGCAATATTTATCACATTTTAACTATGAACTTATTAAGAAACCAGGCACTTCCATGGGAAAAGCCGACGCACTCTCACGAAGAGAAGATCACACTGTGGGAATAGACCAAGACAATAAAGGAGTTACAGTCATACCTGCAGAATGTGTATGTGCTAACAAAGTAACTTATATCCATGGAGAAGAACAGAAAATCTTAGATTGGGTAAAGACCGCACAATCCACACTACATGAATCATCCCTTTCAGGATTTGAAATTGATGATGAAGGTTTCACTAAGCTATATGGAAAAATCTACGTGCCTGGGGAAGAAAGTAATCTCCGCCAGGATATTATTGAACTTTATCATGATTCCACGTTAGCCGGACATGGTGGCACAGAGAAAACTCACGAATTAGTCTCACGCTATTATACATGGGAAGGCATATGTAAACAAATCACAGACTATTGTTCCCAATGCGAAAGATGCGCTCGGATGAAACTAACCACACGGCCTCTGGCAGGCAAATTATGTCCTAATCCTATTCCCAAGGGTCCCTGGCAGGACATCTCCGCCGATTTCATCATGGACTTACCCACTTCCAACAGCTATGACAGCATTCTCGTGGTAGTGGACAGATTCAGTAAAGAAGCTGTATTTATTCCCACGGTCAAAACGATCACTAGCCTGGGAACCGCTAAATTATATCAAGACAACGTCTGGAAAACGCATGGCCTCCCACAATGTATAATTTCCGATTGTGGCCCACAATTTTCAGCACAAGTAATGAAGGATCTCGGCAAAATGCTTCAGATCGACTTACACATGTCTACGGCATTCCATCCTCAAATGGATGGACAAACGGAGCGTGTTAACCGAGACCTTCAACAATATTTACATCTCTATACTGCGGAAAAGCAAAAGGAATGGTCTGAATGGCTAGCCCTTGCACAATTCCAATATAACAACAAAGCCCACTCTGCTATGGGCAAATCCCCATTTCAAGTCACACATTCATATTCACCACACATGGGAATTGAACCTAAAGAAAACGTGAAAGCACCTGCCGCTACAGCATTTGCCAAGGATTTCACACAAACTTTAGCTGATGTGAAAACTTCTCTCATCAAGGCACAGGAGGCAATGAAGACACAAGCCAACAGACACCGATCAGAAGCCCCTGTTTACGAAAAAGACTCTCAAGTGTGGTTATCTACCGAACACTTGAACCTAAAGGAAACCCGCCAATCACGTAAATTAATGGAAAGATGGCTAGGCCCCTATAAAGTTCTTGAAATGGTAGGAGATAATGCCATAAGGATAAAACTCCCATGCTACATGAAAATACACCCAGTGGTAAACGTATCATGGGTTAAACCATACAAAGAATGACTTCCCAATCAGAAACTCTATAAACCCGGACCGGTATTGGTTATGGATGAAGGAGATGAAGAATTCAAAGTCAAATACATAACAGCATCTTGGCTGAAGGGCCAAAAACTAGAATTCTTAGTTCACTGGAAAGGATACCAGGAAGAAGACCGAACATGGGAAATAGAAGGCAACCTTTCCCATGCTAAAGAAGCAATTGGTGACTTCTATAAGAAAAACCCACAAGCACCACGATGATTACGGATGACGCAAATGGCGTTCACATCATTATTTAATCCTTACGAAAACTACATGGAACCTCCACCAATCTGGTCTCGCCTGGAATGCAAACCATAGAGGGGGGGTAGTGTTACAAACCCTTTTTCTCACCCCTTTCTTTTCTAGTCACGTGACCTTATCTTTTCTCATCACGTGACCGTGCGAATTAGGTCTAGACCTATAACACGTGTTCACCTCATGTATTTAATCTCCGTCAGTCTAGAACATCTAGCACTGCCTCTATTTAATCTCCACCTACCTTACTCATTCTAGTTTACTAATACTCACATGATTCATCATTACATAGCCTCACACGCATGGACCAGTGTCATAATAGATACAAACAATGTAGTCAGTATATATACCTTGAATCTATCACCCCAAGAACTTCAGTCAAAGTTCTTGTTAGGATTCCCTCTCAACTATCTCTTCTCTCTACAGTCAGTTTGCGTGATTGAGTGGCCCAAGTCTTTATTAGATTTGAGGTTGCCAACATTAGCAGTCATGGTAAGTAATAAGTCTGGCTTTTTGAATTCTTGACAAATGGCCAGTAAATCTTGAAGCTGCTGCTGCATGTAGTGAGGTCCACTTTTGTGAGTTGAGGGGAAGAATAACACAGCCAACTTGATCCAAGTTTTGACCTTCACCACCATCTTGTCACATGAGGTCCTGTAGGCCCTGATACAATTCAGCCCAAGTAAGGTTGCACTGCTCAATGAATGCCAGCCATCACAGGTGAATTGTTGAAAAAGCCTTCCTTCTTTAAAGAGATTTTGTGGCTCTACCTCGGCAGGACAGACATGAAGTTGGTAGGCATACCAAAGCAGTTGTGTGACCTGCTTGAAACAGTGTGGATTTCCATTATGCTGTTGCAAAGGTATGTCCAGATGCCATCCCTCCTCTCCATGTGGAAAGAAGAGCACATAATGTAGTGGGAGATATGATGGATGGAGATTACTGATACAATGTAGACCACCACCCTGTAGGTGAAAAATGATGTCATAATGTATCCTCACACCTTCTAAACCATCTCCACAAACAATGGCAGCTATTTCTTCTACTGTAGGCAAGTTGTATCTTCTTGCATCAGCAGCCTGCTATAGATGAAGTTGCATGGATATATCTGTATGCTCTTCAGGAGGTTTAGCCTAAATGGTATTATATGTAAGTGTTTATAATGTATGTAGTGTGTGATTGCCCACCCTCATAATTTCATAAGCATGTTTGTAAAATGGGGCATATAGATTTATCTCCCTGAAAGTGTGATGCAGGTCCAATAAAATGGCACCATCGAGTTGGTGGTTGCATTGCAAATGTCTATCAGTTGCTTCTTGTGAATCACAGCTATAGAGCTAAGCATAAGAAGCTTGTAATCCATCAGGTGGTATGAGAGATCCCATTAGATGGTGAAGTGCACCATGAATCTGAAAAGAAGCAGGCCCAGATCCTTGAATTGCATCATTGTTCATGTTGGTGCCCATAGAAGTACTTCCCAAAGCATTGTTGTACTGGTGAATCTTTTTCTTGAATTGTCTGTAATCCTGTGGGTTATCAAACAACTCCTGACGATCATGTGGCCATCATTGGATATGAGAAAGATCAACTTGGCCTTGAAGACAGCACATCCCAAAGCAAGAATTACAAACACCAGAGTTGGATAGCTTCTCTGAAATGAAATGAAGAGCATGGCAATTTGAACATCAGATATTCATGGATCCAAGAGTGTGCAGTTCAATAGGTTCAGTATATATTGTACCACCAGGTGGAATATAATATGGGAACTGGAATCTGATGAATCAGGATCAGGAAGACATGATTGCAGTGGCAGTGGCAGATTACAATTGTGATCTTCAAAATCACTGGAACTGAAATCTTTAGAATTAGGATCAGGATCAGGAAGTGGTGCAGCTGGTGTGCTTGGAGATCTTGGAGCAGATCCTGGTAATGGCCTAAAAAATGGAGGAGGAGACCCAGCATTAGGAAATTGTTCCTGTTGCCTCTGCCAATCTTGTTCTGTTGCCTCTGCCAATCTTGTTCATCTTGTTCTTCAGAACATTGGCTATGTTCATGAAGAGCTTCTTCAGTCAAAGCTTGTGAGAGCTGTTGCATCTGATGGATTGTATTTTCTTGCTAGAATTGATGGATTTCTTCTTACTCATATATTGCATCCTGCTGCTCCTACTCCAATAGTTTTTGTTGCTGCAACTCTTGCTCAAGCTGCTGCTGCCTTCATAGTCCATGTGCTTCCATCTCTTGCTGCCATTGTATCTCTAGTTGTCTCTGAATTTCTAGTTGTCTTTGAAGCTCTGTTTGCTGATGTAGTGCCTGCTTCTGTAACTGTCCTCTATTCTCTATGCCCTCAGCACAAGCTTGAGCATTGATGCCTTGTGCAGCAGTAGATTGTTGATTGGAATGTCTGTTACACCTATTCTGATGAGTGGCATTGAAGTTTTCCATCAATCTAGCAGTATAGTCTACTCTGTTTCCCAAAGCAGCCAGAGGCTGTTGAGGTGGTAGAGCAAATTCCTGGTAGCCCATTGGTATAGGAGGTTGCTGAGCAATAGGTGGCCACATTGGGGGTTGTTGGGGTGGCAGAGCAAATGCATGATAATCCATTGGAGGCAGTTGATTTGGCAAAGCAGCAGGTGGCCACATTGGAGGTGGAGATGATGATGAGTGTAGATCATATATCCTCTGGACATAGTGGTGCTCAATCTGATGATGTGGTATGCCTGGATATTGATCCACTGGCACTGGATAATGATACTGAACTTTTAATCAATATCATATACACATACATAGCAAACATATATGATCATAACATATCCTCAAGGTATTAGGATTTAGTAATAAATCAACTGGTTGTTGTGGCTGACAGTGTCCAGGTGGTGAGCCCATTTGATGTTGTTCTCACTTAGCTTGGCAACCAGCTTGTTGTGTCTGCTGTGGTGAAGTAGGGGGTGTGGCCCTAATTTTTATCAAATTAGATTTATCATACCATCCAAATCACACTATCACAAATGTTGTTTTGCCCACTTGAAGATCAATATTAGGCTTGACAGTTTTTTGTAGCAAACTTGCAGTTGAACTGCTAATTGCATTAGAAATTTGCCTATTTGCATCTTTTTACAATGTATATACCCACAAATGCTCAACACAGGGCTGCAGGGGAAGGATTTAATTGCAATCACTCAAGTTTAGTTCAATCTGATTGAAGTAGCAGCCCTTGTGTAGTAATATTGGTAGTTATGTCAAGGTAGTTGACTTGTTATATAACTCGAGTGCCCTTATCCCCTGAGTAAGGCTTGGCTATTTGTTTGGTCAAGTTTGTCATGGTGCACAAGAGGTGTGAGTTTATGTGTCCACTAAATTGTGTTCTGTGTTCAGGTGGCTGTGCTGCCATGGCTGGGTTTCAAATCAAAAATCAAAGTTGGAAATTATGTTCTGCACTCAAGTGGCTATGCTGCTGTGGCTGAGTGTCAAATCAAAAATCTAAATTGGTGCCGGAAACACCACATGGTTTGGTTAGAGTTAGCAACAGCTAATGGCATTGCTGATGCAGGTGAAATATGTGCTGCCAAAGGTTCATCACATTTCTGTTCTCCCTTCACTTTTTAGATAAGGTAAATCCTGTATCCTGTACCCCACCTCCTTCACCTTCTCTTTCATCTGTCTCCTCTGTTTTTCCCACCAGTATCATTGACAATGTTTCTCCCACCCCTTCACACCACAACACTCCATCCTGGCCATTTGTGAAAAGCAGAGGTCTGGCTAGTAATACCAGAGCAAATTGAGGCTCAGCTGCTGCCTAAGATGGGCAAAAACAACTAAGGTGTTTGGGAGTGAAATAAAGAGACTAAATAGTATAAGGTTGAGGCACACTCATACCTTAATAAGTATCAGGAAAGAGAATTTGAATGAAGATTATAGTAATGGATATGTAAAGGGGATATTGCCAAGCAATTACTTTAGAAAGTATTGGAACCACTGGAACCACTGGAACCACTGGAAACACTGGAAGTCCTGGAAGTATCCAAAGCACAGAAACTTCCAGAAGCCTTGGAGGCATGGGAAACTCCAGAAACACTATTCTGGAGTTAATGGTATTTTGTCACCATTTCACCAAGCCACTCCTTGTTGGAAAATCTGTGTTGCAAAAGCAAACCTTAATGGGTGGGAATGACTTATGTCATTGGTGCTATATAGTTGATGAAACACTAGTGGCTGTATCTCAACACTCCTTGAAACACAATCACCGCCTTCCTGATTTAGAAATCAAATAAACAAACCACAACAAACCCCAATGGCTGTAAGTTAAATTTCTTGCTTACCAATCAACATTTTCGCTAATTCAAGTGTTTGTCATCAAGTCCAACAACAACACTGTAAGTCCAGTTTTTTTTTTTTCTGTCTATGCAAACAAGTGCTCATTTATGCACATCTCAACCTTAGGAAATTTCCACCACCACCACTACTGCTATGGTAGTGGACACACCAGTTCAAGAGGTAAGCCTGGCACAAACAAGCACTCGTTTGCACTCATCTCACCACATATGCATGGTTAGGTTGCTTCTGTCACCCCCACTGCTGCCACAATGGTGGTAGACACACCGGTTGAACAGGTGAGTCTGGCACCAGCAAGTATATTAGTTTATCTGTGCTCACCATACATTTCACTCCACCATTGAACTAGATGCCATGATAACTGATTTAAATTCAGACTGGACTGCAGTTGCCAATTGTGTTATTTTAGAAGTAAAACAACCATTTGCAACCAGTGGTCTATTTCCTTTGGAAATTTTCTTGATTGCTTTGTGAATTTGTTGGAGTTTTTTATTGAAACTTATTACTCAAATGTTATGTATAATATCAATGAATCACTGTTGCACTTGCATTGGGAGAATATATATATATATTCATTAATATGTTCTGCATGCTAGTATGTATATTCCTACAATTAAGTTAGGATTCAATTATTTAACTAGAATTAATGAATACATATTATCTGCACACTTCAATGAGCCCTTGAAGTATGTAAATGATACATCAATAGTTACATGTACATATATTCACACAGGTCCCCATGAAGTATGCAAAACACTATATCTATATAGTATACTATCCATGTAGAGTTGTATTATTTGTACACTCCATAATCATCATGAAGTGCATGATCTACCATACTATTGTACAATAATAATAATGTTATTTTTGTGAATATAGGTGATACATTGATGTACAAGACAACTTGACACACAATTAAATATATGGGCTGTTGAACTGTGCCATTGCTAATGTACATATATGATCATATACTGTTTGTTCACTTAGATTATTCATCTACCTATACATATCATATGGATTGCATAGATTATCTAGCCATTTGTGAAGCTTCCTACTCAAGTATGTAGATGTATGTATATACAATATATATAATTTTATTATATTGCCATGTTATTCTCCATTCCATATATTTCTAGGTTTCTTTCATGTTAATATTGTTGTGTTCATCACTATGTGAACTGTTGTTTGGATATGGACATGCAATACATATATAGCAATTGGACAATAAATTGTGTGTGATGTAATTATGTTACATGCATATTGAATGTCAATGTACCAAGTGTCACCAAATTTCATACATACCAACTGATCAATGATGTACATGAATTCCCATCATAGTTATATTATTTGTCCATTACTGATATATCTATTCCACTTATTTTGTTATGCTAATCCACAGAAATATACAAAGTATATGAAACAGCTCCATAAACCATATCACCAAACTACTGCATAGCCCCTTATGTATTGTAAAAAACTACTAGAATAATTAATTACTCAGGTTTGTATAAAATGCACAAAAAGCCATGTGTAATTTGTATACAAAATATATATGGAAAAGTTAGGGCCTTTGTTTTTTATTATTGCCTTCAGTCTAATTTGTATTCCATATATATATATTATACTGCAGGTCTGTTGTGTGTATATAATATTCATAGATTTAACATACCCTGGAATATATATGGGAAATGCATCCTGGAGGCCCAAAAACATACTGAAATAGATAAATAAAAGTATCCACACCAGACCTCCTGGTGCAGATGCTATATTCTATTAGGTGTTGTTTGGGAACTTTGCAGCTTTTGCTTCGGCCTTTTCTTTATTTGCTGCTGCTTTCTTCTGTCTTTTGTTTTTTTGCTGCCATTTGTTTCTTGTTTTTCTGCTGCTTTGCTGCAGCCTTCTTCTTTCTTGCCTTGATTTCCTAGGTACACTCATCAGTGGAAAGCTTTGGTGCTTGAGATTGCAATAGCACCTCTACCTGTCTTTCTTGCATAACCTTGAGAACATGATGGTTGGTCAACTATACTCTGAGGGGTCATCACTCACCTCTTCATCATTCTCATCTATGTCACTTGGATTCTCATCACCAGACTCTGGTGCAATATCCAACTCCATGTTAGAGTCTCCACTGACTGATATTCCAGAATCCTCATTAGATGACTTGGAGGATCCATTTGAATTGTTGTCATCTGTGTCCTTGTGCTAATTGATAGGTGTTGTTTTGTGGGCATGTTTTGTTGAGCAGTGTGGATTTGCACAAGCATGTGCTGGACTCACCTCTATTGCATGGGTTATATAGTCAAGCATGGCCTGTGTTTGTTGTGAGCATGAACAACACAGTCAAAGACAAACCAACACTAGGAATATGCTTACCTGGGTGCTGATGGTTGCCAGTGGCTACTGTTGGTCACACTGTGAGGGTGTGGCATGAGCTTGCACAAGACTGTGCTACTTGTTCTTGCTTACCATGGTGTTGGATGAATCTAATGATGGATTGTGTAAGCAATGAAACAAGAATGAATGAAACCATCTATTATCTATATTGGTTGGTAGTTATACTATGTTTGCACTTGTTTACAACTTTTCAAATAAAGAAGGTGGTGGTTCAGGTTCAAGAAGTGTTTTACACAGCCACATTGGGTGTCACTCCTTTTATAAGTTTTCCATGGATTACATAATCATTTCTGATCAGGTCAACCATCCTTGAGATCTAATATGGCTATAATAGTATAGTATCTGTCTCATCATGACATTCCAACACCATCATATGTGGTGTATGCTACTACTGTTATAACTAGTGTGTATTATATACATACACTACACTCCTATGGACCCTTTGCATCCAGCACCACCTTGCACAAGCCTGTGCTCTGCTCACTGCTCAAGCTACATCTCAGCATACCATATGAATAGGTCAAGAAGATTGCTGTGATCTTGCACCCTTGGCATATCCATTAGCCAGTTGGAAAATGTCATTGTGTTTCTATCCAGTCCAGCATCGAAATGCATCTCTGCTCATGCTTTCAGTGTGACATCATGATATACAGCAAATGCCATGGGTGCAATGATGTCTATATACTGGCATTCAATCTTGGAGCCCTTCCTTCCAGCTTTTGTGATATTTTATTGATTATATTAATGAATGTGTACACTGATATTCCTGTTATTATTTACTACTGCTAGTTTTTCTCTGCCACCATTGATCCCATGCTCAGTGTGCTGGAATATCTCTGCCTAGCCATTCAGTTGCCATCCATTCAAGATATGGTAGAAAAGATCCTAGGACCCAATGGCAACATCAACAACATTAACAACCAGCACAAGTTAATTAAGGTGCTAGAGAAAGGGTTTCATCCACATATTATCAAATGCCCCTTTGAACTTTTGACCAGCCCCTGTTAAGCCAATGGGACAATGTTTTTTTGAACAAGCTGTCTTCATTTATGCATTTGCTTGGGGGTGCAGAGGAGGCAGAGTCAGGATTTTACATGGAAAATTACAAGATATATTCCAGAGAGGTTGTCAGTTGTACAAAACATACAATTGCTCAAGCCATTGCAGAGCTTTCTTGGTAATATTACTGGTCCTGCCTTGAAAAATCTGGTCACTAAACTGCATTGGTTTTTCCTTGGATTCCATTCTACAAACAAGCCACATGTTAGGCTGAGCATACCATATTCCACCTTCTTGGGACTGGTCATGCTGACCCTCATGACAAACTGGAATACCACTGCAGTTTGTATCTCTCATCATCCAAACAGTAAGGATGTTGACTTTGGAGACAGATTAATTGAGGTGAGGAATCAAATTATTATATTGTACATTTTAGTGAACATGTATACTAATATTCATGTTTTATTAGATCATTTCTTGGATATTTCCTCTGGTCACCTATCTGCTACAGCATCAACGAGGACCAATCCAAGTGTGGTGCTGTATTTGGAAGGAAGTAACAGCATTCCTTGAACATCAACCAGGCATCACAGATGCAACTGTACAACAGGGGTGTATTTGCAAGGCAAGTCAAACAAGTTTAGTATAGCATTGTTAAATCACTAACAACACAATTGTACTAGCTCATTGAGCTTTTCTATCAAAATTGCCACACAACCTTTTTGTCACTCAAGCTCACATTATCAAAGCAATATACATCTACATGGGTTCAAGAGATGGAGAAGCAGATTGACAAATGGCACAAGCCAATCAGGGAGACTGTATGGATGGAGGATTGGGTGATCTTCCTACAAGCTTGGAAAAGCACACAGAAGAAGAAGAATTTCACAACAGGTTATTGTCTGCCCACAAGCAATGAGGACTATGCAAAAATGAAGATGTCAAGCATGTCTATTGATTGCATCAAGGCTTTTGAGCTGGCATACATGGTTTTTTGTGCCATGCCATTTCAGTGGCATGCCACCACTATGCAAAATGCTTTTGGAAAAACCCTTGTGAACACAGCCATCATGGCAGGTCAATGTGTAGTCCTTCTAATGACATTGTTCAGCTTTGCATCATATGATCTCTTTGCAGCAAAGTGTTTGCTCTTTTCAACTCCTTTATGCTGTCTAAATCAAGTAATGAGGCCATTGAAGTATGGAATGGCTACAAGAAAGCCCACAAGCTAGATCCTTCTAATGCTTTGTTGGAATATATGCCTGCCTCAAATGTGGATGAGAGCTTGGGCACAAGTACTGTCTGTGCTACCAATGTGCCTGTTGTAGAGAGCATTAACTTGAAGAAGATTCAACAGAGTATTGACATCATTTGTTCAGATGGTCTCAGATACATCAAGATTGGCAAGGAAAAGAAGCTGGATCCCTCAGTGGTGTACACATTAAAACCTCTTCTGACAGTATGTGGCAGTAATATTAGTGAATATTTCCTCAATTATTATTTCTAGTCATTGGCTATTTTATCAAACAAGAATGTGTCATGTATGCAAAACCTGACCAAAAGCCTCAATCTCCAATTGCAGCCAGAGGAAATGAAGGCTGCAATTGAGAAGCTAGGCCCTGATTTGAATTTTGATGTGCTTAAATTTGCTGGTGACAGTGAAGCAAATGATTTCTGGCAAGCTTGAACTGGTGTCATAAGAGTGTTCAAAGGAGGGGTTGGATCATCTGCCATCTCATTGATTATGTCCTACACCACAAAACTGAATCAGACACAGATGCAACAAGCAAAGTTAATGACAAACAGCTGGGACAACTTCAAAAGGCCAAAATTTGCTTGCTGCCATTCACTTCTATGTATATTTATGAAGATTCTTATAATGAGATGGACAGTGGTGCAAGTGCACCTTCCATTTCCATTGGTAAATAATATCAGTATTAGTGCATGCACCCACTAATATTCCTATTTTCCAAGGCAATGCCAAAGAAGAAAAAGCCACAACTGAGGCCAGTGGAACAAGTGGTGCAGTTATACTGATCCCTGGCAGAGGAACAGCCACAACTGGAACCAGTGGGACCAGTGGTGTTGCTACACCCATCTCTGGTAAGTCAGGCTTGTTGTCCTCACCTGTCTGCATGCTGACATTAGACAGAAAAACACAGTGCCCCTCATAACAAGTTCAGTGCTAAGGAAGGGTCCTTAGCAAACTGTATACAATTCATTCCATTTGAGTATCTTTTTGAAAAGCTCTGTATCATTCAGACATTTTCCACATCACAAGAAATGGATGACCAATGGGATGACATAAAGAAAGACATCCTGGCAGGTGAGATACCTAAAGCATCCAATGCTCTGTTTGGGTTACTTGTCAACATGATGCATGAGCTCATAGAGAATAAAGAATATACCCAAATCATCATGTCTTTCTTGCAAAGCAAAATCACTTTCCCCCCTCTGGAGAAATTTATTTTTCATCAGTGTGACATGACAGAAAATTTGATTATCTTATCTAATAGTACACTACTTGAAGTATTGGTTACTAAAAGTACTATCAAATATATAAAGGTTGGCCTGTCCACTGTGGGTTGTGTCCATGGGAATGGAACCATATGATGTCATTGACAATTGATCTGGATTATACTGGAAATTAAACATTGATGGTTGATTTAGATTGTACTATACTATTGAGAGACTAGGTTGTGGCTGCTTGGATGTCACTGTTGAGTCATTGCACTCAGGAATGTACACCACCTCAACCTTTCAAGAGGACCCAGCACTGCCAGAGTTTGCAGTGAGCATCTTACTAGAAAGAATTCATCATCAAGAATGATCAGACAAAGGAAATTACATACAGTCCTTGCATATTCAACCAATCAAGGCAGTTAATGAAGCTTTGATTCATTGTTGAGGACTTTCTTGACTCCCTTAACATAAGCAGTGAAGTATTCACCATATGTTTCACTGTCGAACTTGAGTGTGCTCAAGTTGTTCCTTGAGTGATTTGATTGTTGGCCCTGTTTTTCCCAGTGCAGCATGCAGAGCAGCTAGAATGAAGTCAGAGAATGGATGATAGGATATGTAGACCACACATGGCAACACCCAAAAGGGTGAGCATTGGTTGTGATGTTGTTTGATAGTTCATGCAAAGGATGCCACTTTTGAGTGGACTTTGGTAAGGCCTGCTTGAAGCTACAACACCATTTAGTTAGTAGACACTGGTGTCATAGCCCACTACTTACAAGTAATTCAATGTTATGATTGAATGTGAACACTGACATAGTTGTATTAGTCAAAGGAAACTCAAAGAACAGTAAACACAATGTACGATGTCTCACTTTACTACAGGCCATTGTGAGATTTTCCTTGCAATTTGTTCTTCATAATGCAGCCATGTCTTCATCATAGAGGCAGCCAGTGAACAGTAGCATGTTGTTAACTAAGGTCCAGCATGTGTATTTGAGGACTTCTTGCATTAGCTGATCATATGAGGTAAGCAATGATGGCATCTTGCATGTACTGCATAGTTTGGTGCCTATTCCATCCAAGCTGCCAGTATGCAGGATTGAGAGTTGGCTGGCAGAATATAGTGTTGAGACAGTGGATGGAGTACAGAATAGTTGAGGGTACATATATAGATTGAGCAAATGTGTAAAGTCAATCTCGAGAAGGGATATTGAGGTTGCCACATTGTTGCTGGTACTGGCTGAGCACATTGCTTCCTGTGCCATTTTCCTGCCATAGATTATAAGTAAAGTAGCCACCAATACGTAGTCAACAACTCACCTGCAGCATCTCTACTGCAGCTCAAAGTTGCTTTTCAGTGGTTGCAGAATTGGATGTGGGTAACACATGCTCAAATGTAGTGGAGGGCTACTCAACCGGCAACAAGGTGGACATGGGAGGAGTGATATATGAAATCCCAACAAACAGTGGAAGGTATGGCTTGGTGGTAGTTAGCAATGTGTGGTGGTGATCATGATTTGATTGAGCACAGGGCATGGGGCTGAGAAGACATTGAAGATGTTTGACTCACCTTTTTGACCACCTCTTAAGCTCAGTTTGAATCCTTGAATGAAAAGGGACCCCCTAACCCTTGAATGAGCAGAGACACCACTGCCATGTGGAAAGATTCCATGTTTTTCAAGTCAGAGTGTGGTTTTGGGACTTGATGTGATCCATTAATTCACAGGTGGAGCAAATTCCCACACCTTTTGTAAGTGATTCATAAAAAGAAAGGTATTGGAAGCCTTGCAACCTGTTGTAACATGTGAATTAGGGTTCAAATTGGATGGTAAAGTTGACTAAAGTTGACTGTTGACCATTGAGCTGGTGTTAGGGATCAGGAACAGACTAAGGGGAAAGTGATCAGGGATTTCCACAAACCTTGCAACTTAGGATTTGAATCTGCATTATGGCAAAGAAGAGTCATGAAGTTGACCATTGACCATTAAGCTGGTGTTGGGGATCAGCGATGGACTGAGGAGGAAGTGATTGGAAGTTTCTGGTCACCCATAAGCCTCACAACTCATTGAATCAGATGGTAAAGATGAGTGCTGGGGGGCATGTACTGCAGTGGACAGGTTTGCAACAATACATAACTTGGAAACTAAGAAACAATGGCACTAGGAGTATCTAATTCTAAGAGGTACCAGGAGAGGGAGTTGGGGATCCAGCTTGATGGGAAAAACTATGAGCTCTCCAATCTGAGGAGTTATCATCTTCACTATCATCACTGCTCTTGGGAAACAAATAGGAAGTATGATCAATTAATCCATAGCCCTCATGATTTAAGGTGTGCTTGATCTCACTGGCCTGCTATTCAACCTTCTTCAAAAGGGCCTCTGCCTCCTCATGTTCATTCACTGTCATTAAATGATCTCAAGCTCCTTCAAGTGAAGGTGTTGATATTTTGCATGCACTGCAAATATGATGTGACTTGCTCATGCAAACTGCAGTAGATGCATTGAATGAAGATCATTGACTCCCAGGTTTCTCCTTATTGAAGCCTGTGATGGAATTGTTACAATTTAATTATAAACATAATCAGGATTGTATTTCTGACTGATGTCAATAGTGGTTTGAACTTCTTGTGCAGCACATCCTTCATATCATCTGACGGTAGAACATATTGATAGCCCCTCTTCAAGGGAGATGTACTACATGGGTTCACTTTAGTGGCTCCTGGCAAAGAAATGGTGGTAACAGGGCTAGTGAGAATTGCTTTCAATGATGGTGGGGTTGTTGGTCTTCATCCTGTAGTGAGTGCAGAGGAATCACTGCCAATGCATTGTACTGCCACCTTTGACAAAGGAGGGCCAGGTGATGTGATTTTCAATAGTAGTGGGGTACTGGGAATAGTGTGTGGGCTTGGTGGCAAAGAGTCTAAGGAGAACTTTGGGGGATGTCAAGAGTTGAGGAGCTGCATTGGCAAGTTGGGGAGCTGCGTTGGTGTGTTGAGGAACTGCATTGTGGCGATGAGGCAGGGGTTGTGAGTATCAGGATTTGAACTCTATGGAGAGCTTAGTAAGCACTGCACATGACAAGACTTCACCAGTGTCACTGGCTGGCATGAATTCCACCATGTCTACTAAAATACTGAATTTTTCTGATGAAATCCCAGCCTCCTTCTTTTGCCCCAACTGCTCAGTGGAGTTTGCCAATGAAGTCACTATTGTAGATTATCTCTTGTTGAACACCTGTGGATGGTGGTCTTTTCAAGCAGCCTCTTCATCTGATATAGAACAAATGTGAACAGGAGGTGACAAGTATAATAAAGACCCAGCTGCAGCACATAATGGTAAGCTATGGTTACACTGAGATGTTCTACATGTTGACCTGATCAATTTAAAGTTGATACTGGATGGGATCCTTATGCCAATCGATTCACTGACAATACTAATGAGCCTTTTTCCTCCTCCAGGTTCACAGAGGGGTCAATGGATTTATCCATGGATGAGGAGGATCTCATACCCATAGGCTCACATCACACATGGCAGTGTCACCCCAAATCTGGCAGGACTCTACCTGGGGGTAGAAACCATCTTCAGCTAATGGATGAAGACAAATATGTAGCCATACACAATACAGAGAATGTTTATTATCCATTTGCTTCAAAGTGTGAGTGGGAAGTCATGAACTGGTTGTCTACTGGTTCACTCTTTATGAAAGAGATTGATCAATATCTGCGGTTGCAGCATGTATGTGACTGGGCATATATGTATTTTGCACACAGTGTCTGATACATTTATAGAATAAAGAGTACCCTGTCTCCTTTCACTTGGCAAAGGAACTACATGGATGGATAGAATCCCTGCTGGAAGTGCTGCAATGGTGCTGCCAATGTATCAAGGTAGGACTGTACAAAATGAAACAACCAATCATCCTGTACTGGCAGGATGGACTTGAGGTCATTCAGCATCTTTTTCAGAACCCTGTGTTCACAGTACACATGGACTTTCACCCTTATTGTGAATTTGAGCAAGGGTTTACTGGCCAGGAGTGAGTCTATGGTGAATTCATGAGTGCTGATCACACTTGGGACATCCAGGTAAGATCAATAAGACATCTATTATTGCAAAACTAAATGACACTGCCCAGAGCTCACTACCCAATGGTCACTCCTTCATTGGTGTCATCAGGGCTTCTGACAAGATGCCTCTGACACTCGGATCTGGCAAAAAGGAGATGCACCCCCTCTTACTCTTCCTGGCCAATATTCGCAGCAATGTCTGCATGAAAGCAACTTCTCATGTCTTTGCATTGACTGCATATCTCCCAATTCCAAAGTTTTTGGGTGTTTCTCTGGCTGTCCAATTGGTCCTATTTGCACATGTTTACCACTTTGCAATCTTGATCATGATTATATGTACATCAGGGAGTTGGTTAGCTGATGGGACTGCAGGACTACTGGTAACAGCAGAACTCAGGTGGCTGTAACTGAGACAACCTTTAGTAATAGCATATAACCTTTGGAAATAGCATAGTCCATGTATTTTCTTTTTTTATAATGCTGTGACCATGTGGAATAGTCACAGCTGGGCCACAAACATAATTATCACCTGCAGTCACTGTCACAGTCAGGAAGCCAGTAGTACACTTCAAGGATCTAAGTCATATACATGCATGAGGAGTGTTGATAAAGCAATTGGATGCTAAGAATGATGTGAAAGGTGTCCTTATTCGCGAGGGGGTTGACATAAAACTTGTTCCCATGTTCTAAGCTGCTATTGCAGGTCATACTTGGTGGGGTGCTGGAACCAAACCTGGGAACCAACTGAATAACCTGGTGGATGGCATTGAAGGGAACAATGTCATCCAAATATTGGATATTGTTCTGAAACTGATGGCACCTGAGAAACATTTCTATGTCAGGGGTAGGGGCAGCAATGCAGATCCCATCAACCACCTTGAAGTGAATAGGAGAAAAGTTAAAAAATTCAACATAGAGGTGAGGTGAGCAGGGGGGTCAGTGATAGGTTGCAGTATTGCCCACACCTGAGCAACCAGGTAACCTAGGTGAATATAATGGCAGGGGGATGAAATGATGGATTATACACATATGCTCACTACCTGCTATAGAGGACATAAGGTCACCACTCTCATGAACAATGAGCATTGTGTTAGCCCAACCAAACAGTAATTCTCAACTGGTGAGGAAGGCTCATTTATTTAATACTACCCTTTGGTCAGTCATGGGCCCACTGGTGCACCATGGACTATACATTCACCAGCCAGCCTGTCATTTACACTAATCATTGCCCATAAGCTGGTGTGGGCTAGCCAGTGATTGGCAGGGAAATGACACATTGGCTGGCCAGTGTTTTACAGAAATTGCTACTGCATGGGGTGCAAAGATACCATCCAGCTAATCCTACCTCACCATGAAATTCATGGATTTCTGCCTCTGCCAGACCCAATATACTTTTTCTCTCTGAATCTGGCCTTTCTACTAGAAAATATCCTCTCAAACTGGTCTGGGAAAGTCTACTATAGCCAAATATCCATCCAGGCAAGGAAAATATCAAATTAGGATATCCTTTCAAGCTTTCTCCTACTGATAAAAGGTGAATTGTCTCTAGTATTACCTCTGGCAAGGTTGAAAATGCTGTTTAGGCAATCCATCTCATCAATTCTGCTCTTTCCCCTCCTGTCTCCTCCCAAACTGTTTGAAATGTGCTCAAGTCTGCATTCCTAAAGGCTGTAGTCAAGAAAAAAAAAACCACTTTTGTCTATTAGATATAGGCAACACAGGTTGGCCTTTGCTCTCAAGCACCAACACTGGACTTTGGAGGACTGGACTAGGGTCAGATGGCCAGATAAGACCAAGATCAATAGAATTGGGTCATGTTATGTATTTCCATTCCTTTTCATCTTCTAATTATGCTCTGGCCCATTCCCCTTCTCACACACAAGAGACCTATGCTCTCATGGCAATTATCTTAGGATACAATACTTTTATGGATGATTACTTCATATGGACAAGTAACCCATTCTAGGTAGTTCTCTTATACTGCCTCATATTCCCCTTCACCCAGATGGTCTGTGCTCATGGTCTGTGTACAGTTCCTACTCATATAAATACTTTGCCTTTTTGTATAACAGTTCTCTATCTAGTTCTATGCAATTTACTACCTAGAATCTGGTCATTCTGTGAGTGATAAGTCCCTAGGATTTGTCATAGTGAGACTTAAAGTTTTATATGTGTTTTCGCATTACACTTGAGTGTGAACTTCAACTAGGTTCTATGTATTAGCATAACAAAAGAAATAGATCATCCCTTACACCTCTGCTGTCTAGCATGAGACCCCTCCTACCACCATTTCATGGCAAAGGATCAGAGCCCCCTCCCCTGAACAGGAGGAAGATGTTGAAATACCCCTTGCCCCCACTGAACCTGCTAACTATGTACCATTACAACAATGCCCCAACTTCCTGCCCATCCTCCCCAGCCAATCCCTCTTCATCTTCAAACTCACAGGAAGTGGTTCCTTATAAGCTGAATCACCCTATATCACCAACTGTGCCTCCACCACCATGAAGTGCAATGACCAAAGAGAGGGCAAAATCTCCACTAGAATCACCTGAACCAATGGATGTTGACAAACACAAGTCAGAAATCAAGGCAGGTCTTCTGGATGATTTCTCCATTCACTCAGATGATGCACCATAATGGTTGCTGGCCATGAAGGCCTACTTTCAGATGAACACTCATTTTTACAATGACCATGCTAAAATGCTCACCCTCTGTGCCAAGATGAGCAAAGGACGAGGAAAGGACTTTTCCAAAGGATGGTACTGGAAAATATCAGACAAAACTGTGGAAGAAAGGGATAAGTCTTTCACCACAGTATCCACAGGCTTCACTAAAGCCTTTACCCCATATGATGTTGGTGCCAAGGCACAAATCAACTTGGGAAGGTTGGGGCAAAACCTCAGAGACCCTGATGGACTGGACAACTATACCCTCTAGTTTCAACTACTCACAGGGAAGGCAGAGATAATGTATCACAAGGTGTTAATTGAGTGGTATATCAATGGTCTCAACAAGGAGCTTTCTGACACCATCATCATAATGCCCACTATTCCAGAGACCATCAACAAGTGGATTCAGAAGGCCTCCAAATTCACTGGACAGGCCAGAAGATAACAAGGGCTTCAATGAGAAAGAGCCTTCATTCCTGCATCCACATGGACTCCATCCCACCAGACTTGTACCATCCCCCATCATGACCCTAATGGCATGGACATGGACACTATTCATCTCACCCCAATTGAATGTGCCCACCACACGAAGGTCAACCTCTGCTTCATCTCCCACCAGAAGGAATGTTGCACCACCAATCATCCTTGTTCCCCATGTAACAACAACCAGACCCACAGCAACAATGGACCACCATGCCTTCCATAAAAACCCCAGAGGGTGAGAACCACTGCTACCACCCCAACCCCAGACCCCATCACTGCTTATGTTGCAAAACTTGAAGGAAGGAATGTCCCAAAGGAAGACATCCTTGAGGTGCTCAAAACCGGCTTTGAGGAACAACCAGAGGAAGCAGGAGAAACAGTAGCAACCACTAAAATTGAAGCAGTTGAGGATTTTTAAAACAGAGGGAAGTCTCAACCTCTCTCCCTCCAAATATAATAGCTTCTGTATTTGTATCAGATTCACATGCCCAGTCAATCCAAATCCCCCTCTCTCTCTACATGCATGTAGGAGCAGAAATCATTGACACTAATGCTCTTATCAACAGCAGTGCCATGGGATGTTTTATTGACTGAGACTTCATCACAAGACATCATATCCCTACCATTTGACTTCCAAAACCCTTGAAAGCCTGAAATATAGATGGATCTACCACCAAAAAAGGGATTATCAGACACCAGGTATCCCTTACTCTCCAAGTAGGAGAAATAGAAGACAGGCGAAAACTCATGGTAATCAATTGCAAAAGTGAGAATGTTATTCTTGGCCTCCCCTGACTCTAAGACCTCAACCCCATTATCAATTGGGGAACTGAATGAGTCACTAGATCTGAACCTTTGTATTGCCCACCTATGGGAGAAATGACTTGATCATTCCATGTCAATTTATAAGACTACCATAGAAACAGAGATTGCCTCAAAGGCCAAGAAAGTAGAAAAGTGACTCCCACCTCAATACTCCACCTTCAAGGATGTGTTTGAAAAGAAGGTCATCAATGAGTTACCCCCCTCTCGATCTTTTGATCATGCTATCAACCTCAAAGATAGCATTTCTCCAAAGGTTGCCAAGGCCTATCCTCTCAATCCAAAGAAACTTGATGCCTGTCATGCATTTGTCAATGAGCATGTCAAATCAGGAAAGATTGTCCTGTCAAAATCACCACAGGCCTCCCCCTTCTTTTTTGTTCCAAAGAAGGATGGATTGGTCTGTCCCTGTCAGGACTACTGATATCTCAATGAACATACTGTCAAGAATGCCTACCCCCTCCCTCTTGTATCTGATCTTATGGACAAACTGAAAGGTTCTCACCTCTTCACTAAGATGGACATCTGATGGGGGTATAACAACATGCTCATCAAACCCAAGGACCAATGGAATTCAGCAGTGTTCATCAGCCCTTTTGGTCTCTTTGAATCAATGGTGATGTTTTTTGGACTCTGCAGCTTGTCCACCACCTTCTAAGCTCTCATGGATCATCTCTTCAGCAATATGATGGCAGAAGGGTGGCTCATCATCTACATGGATGACATCCTTATCCATTCCTTCTCTCCTACCATCCATGAAGAACAAACCAAACAAGTCCTCAAGCAACTACAGGAACATAAACTATTCCTTAAACTCAAAAAATGTTCTTTCAACATCAATGAGATTGAATACTTGGAAGTGATTGTGCAGGAAGGTCAGGTAAAAATGGATCCAGTCAAGCTAAATGCCATTGATGACTGGAAACCTTCGTCATCTGTTAAAGTGGTTCAATCACTTATAGGGTTCTGCAACTTCTATAGGAAGTTTATCCCAGACTTCTCAGCCCTTAGCTTGCCCCCTCATTGAACTAATGAAGAAAAATACCCCATGGACCTGGGAAAACCCCCAACAGGACACCTTTCTTGCCATCAAACCAGACCAGATGATGAATGTGTGTACCACAGACCACCTGGTGGTGCATAAGTGTTTTAAATACTTACACATGTTAATTTCAGGAGATTGAAATCCAAAACACAACCATAAGTGCTACTTGCTACACTTTAGGTTACCCCCCAACTGAAGCCCTTAGCTTCACCTTTTACTATCAAAAAAGGAAGCTAAAGGCTTGTTTTACTATGGGTGTTGCCAGGACAATGAGTCATTTTTTCACATAGTCTGAAAAGCTATTTTTAGGTTATATTATGTCATTTCTGAAAGTAGCCCTGAGTGAGAGGGATGCCCTGAGATGCACTCATAGAAATATGTTATTTTGATGCTCTTGAGCATGTTTTGATATGGAGGAGTGTCTGGGGTCCTACCAGAGGGCCACCCTCTGATTTTTTTTTTCCATTTTTGTACTGGAGAAAGTGAGAGAGTAAGGAGATAGTTAGGTTAGATGACAATGCCAACACAATTTATGCTGTATTGTCCTTAATATCAGATAGGATATGTGAAAGTGCCAATAATACATACTGGGGATGTTGACAGTGAATATGATGGTCAAGGTACATTGGGAGTGGTACTTTATGGTAGGGGGAGATAAGTGACTCATACTCAAATAATGACAAATGTTAGAGGGTGTCCCTCTCCCTGCCAGAGGGCATCCCGCTTCCCACCAGAGGATATTCCTCTTACTGCCAGAGGGTGTCCCTCTGACCACCAGAGGACATCCCATTGACTACCTAAGGATATCCCTCTCACTGCCAGAGGGCATTCCTTTGACCACCTGAGGGCATTCCTCTCACTGTCAGAGGACATCCCTCTCACTACCTGAGGGCATTCCTCTGATCACCTAAGGACATCCCTCTCATTGTCAAAGGGCATTCCTCTTACTGTCTGAGGGCATCTTTCTTAGTATCACATAAGAAAAGTGTGGCAAAGTGGAAAAAGTCTACTAAAAGTGTACCAAAGTGTACTCAAAAGTCTACCAAAGTCTATGAAAAGGTGTAGGAAAAGTGTGCCCAAAAGTGTAGGAAAAGTGTACCAAAGTGTACCAACAGCATACTGGCAAAGTCTAGGGAAAAGTGTAGGAAAAGTGTACCCAAAGTGTAAGAAAAAGTGTAGGAAAAAGTGTACCAAAAGTGTACCAAAAAGTGTACCAAAAGTATACCAAAGTATAGGAAAAAGTGTATGAAAAGTGTACAAAAAAGTGTACCAACAGTGTACCAAACTGTAGTAAACTGTAGTCAAGTGTAGCAAAAAAGCATAGTAAAAGAATCCTAGAAAGTGTAGTATAGACTAGATTAGATTAATGTGATAATTAGTGACATAACACATGGTAACTGCTTCAGATCTGCTTACATAAGTGTAGATTGACATAAGTAACATAATTTCCCAGGTACAGATCATGATGACATCAGTAACATGCTTTCCACTTATGTAAGCATTGCAAAGTGCCACTACTCCTATCAAATGACCATATTTGATTATGTCTGAAATAGTAACTATGAGAGATATGTTGTTTGCTTCACCACACTTCCTCCCTTGACTGTGGACATATTTACCATATCTAGAAGGCATATATACACCAATAGGAGTATATCTGACCACTATATTGTGCCTTTATGTGTCATACAATAGCATAAATAAATAATAAGGTACTTTCCACACTGCAATTTATTATAGGCTGGAAAATGGATATATGCATATTGTAATATTGTGGACCCTTTGCTTTCCCACACCTCCTGTGTGTTTTATTGATTTATACAAGCTTCCACAATGGTCAAAGGATCCTGTAAAATTAATGGAAGATGGATGTACATATGTGCAAAGGGTCCAC
>JBBPQV010000126.1:0-38277 GCA_038092675.1 Boletus rufocinnamomeus
CAAGGTGCATGGTTGTCAGTATAGTCACGATGGCAGCCCAGATGTTCTGGTCTGCTATGTGCCTTCCAGGACAGATCCGGCTACGAAATTCTTTAGTATCCACTCGAGCGAAAACAAGCATGTGTCCCACCGGCCAAAACCGAAAGAGTAATGGGCCCTGCCTTCTGCGAGCGTTCCAGTGGATGTGAGGTGTCGTTCGGGAATGAAGGCCATCGAATCATCGAATCGCGTCTCGTCGTGTCCTATCCCCCTGCGCTAGCTCAACCTGAAATATATTGATCGACAAGCGAGATGCATACCAAATGTTGGAGAGTACGACGGCGCCTGTGATAGCGTTACTTATGACATGTCGTGTCACCGACAGTTTCATCCAGCTCACCTTGGGGGATGTACATGCCTTCATATACATCACTCGTTGTGGTCACACGTGGTGCTGCAAGGTAGTTTGACCACAACTAGCGTCCCTGGACCAACTCGCTCACCAGTAGGTACCACGGGCCGCCAACGGTGCGTCTCAAGATATATTGCCTCTATATATGGCAGATTCGGCCTGTCGTCAAAATCTGGGAGGCGTCCACTACCTACGACTCGGTCAATCTCTTCCCGAGCTTTAGCCTGGATCTCGGGATGGAGCACCATGGCGAGGAGAAATACACGCAGTGTTGAATTGCTCTAAAATATGGGTCAAGCCAAGAAGTGTAAGTAGTTTGGCCACCCACAGTTTCAGCACCAGCTACAAGATTGTTATGAATGCTTGTTAAACCAAGGGGAGTGTGCGTTCACATACCTAGGAAAGTAGTTGCTGCCACAGCTCTGATAGTGTCTTCGTCCACTTTACCGTTTGGTTGCTCGAGCAAGTCACGAACGAGCGACTCTCCTGCTGTTCCGGCAGCCTAGTGAAGTGACCTCTATCAAATGCCAAACTGGAAGGAGATAATGATAATCACCATGTTTTCCTTAACATATTCAACGGGACCAGTTAACACTTCCTCTGCGAGCGCACGACATTCCGCAGCTTGTTGCTTGTATTTTCCTCCCGGTAACCAAGATGGAATATACGCCACTAATCCCATCGACAATTAAACCAGCAATACGACATCGCAACCAACTGGACGTACAGAATGGAAAGGCGAGTGATAAAGCGGCCCGCTCAAGAGTCACCGCGGCCACGAACAGACTGAGAAGGTGCTCAATCTTGGTAACGAATGGGTCGTTCACGGGTGCAACTTCGTATCCGTATGTTGCAGCCATGATAATCGCTGCTGCAAAGCTGTAAATCGTCAAGCGACGCCGAGCACAAGTATGCAATATAGACGACATACGTCTTACAATGTTTAGTGTAATCCTCTGGCTCGTCGAGGAGGTTCTCGACAAGCTGCCGGGCTTTGCGGATCGCTAATGGCTTGTATTGAGTTGCCTTTTGCTTGTTAACAGTGGTATCGTACACCTTCCGATGGAGCCTCCACTTATCGCCGTACTGAAGAAGGCCCGAGTTGAAATCCATGCCAAACCTAGGTGCGCGTGTCAATCTGTCTCATCCTCAGCTTGCGACAAGTGACATACATTTCGTTTGCCGGTATGTAAGGTCTCTCGGAATAGATAGTCGACCGTCGATCCAACAAGTCGTGCGCCACTTTCGCGCTATTGAGGATGATAAAATCCATTCCAAGCAGGTTAACATATGCTACGGCGCCTGAAAGAAACGGCCCTGAGGATAACACAGCATTTGCAGAGGATCAGGACTCGAAACACACCATATTGCTTTCCCCACTGTTCGTACGATAACCAAGGGTGAACAGGATTGAGATCAAAGATGTTACCGACCAAGGGAAGGCCGATCGGTCCCGGAGGCAATGGGAGTCCATCTCTGAATCGATGTCGCCGCCATGCGTGGAGGAAAAATGCAGCGCAGAGAATGAAACTGACTGTGTATACAAACCCAGATCCAGTCATAACCATGGTGGCAGCGGTCATGACTCCACGAATAATACAACGGGACGAGCGTTCACCTGTGAGCGAACGAGAGTGACAGATCTGGATGGGGAGCTGGAACGCACCCTCGGACGGGTGCCGTTTTAAATGACTCCTCTGTGGCGGGATCAGTGGAGTGCGCCGGTCACTACCAATTGGGCCTCGCACCTTGGTTTCTCGCTCGCTAGCCGAGGGTACAAAATAAAAGAAGTCAGTGTTGCTTATCGAATCCCAACCTTGGGATGGCTAGGACAGGAATCGATGCCGGCCAGTTCCGGCATGGTACCACACGAGAACGTACCCGAAAGGGTTCTGGTAGCTCGGCTGGTCCATGAGATCATACATCATCACAAGTCACTGATGCGGCTCTCGCTGATAAGAAGCCTCCTTCTCCCCACTCACCTTCAAGAACCCAGCCACATGCTCACCGGTATTCTGGTCTTTACGTTGAATCAGGTGAAGGCAAGTTAGTATTGCGGAGGACTGAATAAGCAAGCGTGATTAACTGCATGACCACATGCGGATATTCTACATCCATGAGCAATTCCTGAGGCGGTCACGTTGGAAAAGCCAGGCAATGCAATGTTTTACGTGCATTGAGGGAAACATGAATGAATGTGACACAAGCTCCGAGCTTGCTAGAGGACACAACCTCGGTCAGCGCTCAGGTAACTTGCCTGGTATGTCAAGCCCAACCCGCGCGTTTTTTTAGATCAAAGACAACAACGTACCTTACCAAAGTTGGAAGACAGCCTCTGAGACAGCTGACGACATTGGGGTTAAGACAAACTTAGCCTGTGAATACCACGATGAATCGAGAACATATACGGGCTGTGCCTTACCTATGCACATAGTAGGTTGGTTGGTACAGAAACTTGCAATACACGCGCGACAGGCAGTGGCAGCGGTTACTAATACGGCGCCAAGTACGTGATCAGTCGCCGCTCAAATCGAAATTTAGACCGAGTTGGGTCAACCTTGGATAACGTTTAGTTGTGTTCTGCGACGACGCGGCTCAAATTGTCAACACTCGAACCAGGTTTCATTGCTGTCTTTGTCATGGCTCAGCGCTCAAGGTTCGGCTCAGGTTCAACGGTGCTGTCGTATCACATGTCAGATTGATCACCGGGGGAGTGCATTTATTCGCCTCTCCCTTTTTCTTTTCCCGACAGATGGACACGGCCCTCAACCCTCCGGAAATTCTGGTTATGATACCCGTCCTTGAACAATAGCTCCAAAGTCGTAACCATTTTCGAGATGGACAGTACCTCTGCCTAAACATCATCTCGACGCCACTTACTAGTGTCGTGAGAGATAGGAGTGCCGACGGGAGCATACGACATTCTTGGACGCCGATACTTCGGGCCTGTTGGAAAGCTGCGTTTCTGATCCATTCCGAAAGGTATGATGCACTATACCTCCTTTGCAAAAATAATCCCACCCCATCCCGAGGGTCTCACCGTTGTGTAAGACGCATTATTATTATTTATTACGATACTCTGGCCACATTGACCTAATTTGATCCGGCTTGCTCAACATCGTCATTCCCTGAGTCAGGCACGAACACTGAGACCGTCAGCGACACCGTCTTCCCTTATGCATATACGTTGCGTAAGGATTCATATCCTTATCTCTCTTGGTCATAGTGTCAGCTTGCGTCCGCAGAGTAAGGGATCCAGAGTTGTCGTTCTCACGACGGCATGAGGTCAATCAAACCAAGATCCACTGGTATGAACACTAGGCCGCTTGACCAGATTTGTCGGCTTAGGCCGTAATGCGATGATCTTATCGAATCCACGCAATCGATCAAGTCAATTCCGCAGATGCACGAGGGCCACTTAGTAAACTCCCCCTGCTGTCCCGCTCATATATAGGCCCTCATAAACTCTCGATACGGGCGGAGCAGGACAAAGATGAGTATGCGAAAGGGCATTGACTGTGGTTTCCAAGGAGAGACAAGGCTGAAGTAAAAATCCACTGCGCAATTCTGACTGTGAAGTTGGAAGGAATAACGTTGATCATATAATAATCAGCTCCTTGCGGCGGTTTAATATCGATAAACGTTTAATATCGATAAGTAGCATGATCACGGCCACAAGCCACTAATGTCGAATATTCAAGTACATCGCCAGGAACCTCTTAATCAGGAACCTCTTTCGCCTTGACTAATTTTGGTTGGTTTTGACAGCTAACAGCACTGTCCCAACATGAAACATTGTATGTGACAGAATCTCCAAATGGAGATGGAAGCCCCTTTTTATTACTACCTTGGACGTGTATAACCACTGGAAGGTTGTTTGGTCTTTGAACATTCCTGTCTAGGGTACTTCTAACCGATGACACAACGGAGTTCGACGACCTAGTTTCGTTACACGCCATAGAACAAGAAACAAATGTACTATCCATAATAGACCGTGGGATCCGTGCGGTCTGTGCAAGGTCGTTCGTACGTTATACCAGTTACCCGTTCCGATGGGAAGCAACATTTCCCTACGCGAGTTATGGATTTCCGTCCACTACCATCCTTGGGGCTGACGACTAAACGTTCCTGGCAACGACCTCCAGCCTAGTCTCAACAGGCTTCTCGTCGAATGATCTCGAAGAGGTCGCATCCTTCTGTGGTTGAAGTGCTGAGAGATAGCCTGGCGGGGCAAGACCGTTGTCTTCGTGGTACATCCTATGCGCATTGAGGAACGCAACTTGTTGTGGGGTTAGGACTATCGAACCGACGTGAATTCACGTCAGCTTCAAGTTCTTGTTTGCACCTGTAGGTGAGAACTCGAAGTACGTACTACGTGAGGACGAGCTGAGAAAGATATCATAAAAGAAGAACGCGATGACCGTGGCTGGGATGTTTGTGAGTGCGGCTATCGCGGCGTATGGGCCACCTGCAGCTTGGCGACCCCAGATTGACATTGCCATCATACGCGCGCCGACGTCACGAGCTGTATTCGCGGCGACTGGCAGCAATGGTCGTGATGATCAACATCATGGCGGGGGTTCAATCGTGGAGAAGGCACGTACATGCAGTTGGAGAAAATCCCCAGATGGCGATGCCACTTGTGGTATGGGTCAGACAATCAGCTGATAAACAAATTACAACAGGTTAGAAAGGGTTCGTACTATGTGAATCCAATGATCCAAGGTGCCGCTACTGGTGGTATCATGTGGTTAGTTGGATCAAGGCATGCACTTATGGTAAGGCCAAGAATAAGGTCCTTTCCATACAATGTCAAACTGACTGCAAGGGAAAGAGTATGAAATACTCACACACATGAACTCGTTAAGAAGAACCCGGTTTAAGTTCGTCCCAGGCAATACATAGAGCGCAAAAATGCCCCCCGGACCATCAGGAGTGAACATCAAGGTGTTATAGAGGCCCTTTTCAACGAGAACACCTTCCGCGGCCTTAAGAAGAAGGGTGAGTGTTCTCCTCTATGAAGCCGATCGAGAAAGAACATACCACGATCAGGTCTTTCCACTGCACATATACAAGAAGGCACGCCAAATAAGCACCAAATGTCTGTGCTAATATGTACCTACATTCGATTTTAGCATTACCTGATGCGCTGCGTTAAGTGCAGAAGACCCATACGAGAAGAACGTACATGGCAGCTTTTCCCACAGGAAATCCTCTGAATATTACGAATGTAATGGTGACACCAGGATTGAAGTGACCACCAGAAGTCGCTGAACAGATCGTGATTGCAAGCACGATTCCGATGGAATAAGCAACCCCCACAGTAAATAGAGCTAGACGTCGAGGTCAGGACACAACACCGTACACCTCGAGACGTGGACTGACAGCCGATTGGTTGAGCTGTGAGATTTCCGACAACAAAAGCAGCTGTGGATCCGACACCTGTGGCATAACGAATTGTTAGGAATGACACACTCCTCGGGACGAAGCTCGGCCAACCCGCATAAACGTATAAAAATACACCAAGCTGTACGCAGCAAAGTCATTAGTTGCGTCCGAGAACGCATCATGGTCGTAGAAATGTAATACCATCTCGGCGACCATCTCAGTAAACAAATGGATTTTGGTATGTTTGACCCTCTCCCAAGACATCATGTATTGTGGCCGGGGGGCAACGTCGCGCAGGCGAACTGTTGGATAGGACATGGCAGCGGGGAGGATGAGGGAAGAATGCCGACGTTCTACCAAACCCAACTTTTAAAGGCTAGTTCGGTAAAGAATGTCATCGTACGTGACATGGACTTGAACCCGGTGACCGGTCGCAACTACCGAATCACAATGCTTGTAATGTAGCAAATCAAGAGCCTGTTCCTGTTCCCCCAACTTCGAGAACGATCACACGGTTGCCACTCCGTTAATAGAGTCACCTGATGCACATCTACCTGATTGAGGAACGTTCGAACTCCGAGGGATGCAATGAGGGGCAATGTGTCGTCCTGTGTGAGATTGGTGTAGAATGTCCTGAGAACTATCGGACCCCGTGGTCTAGTCTGTTGACCACACCAGCTGGTCAAACCAAGCCACCCGCGTGGTCCATAGTACCGCATTGAGAAATTTTGGAGGAATACAACAAGTCGGATATACGCAACGGAATTCGTTGATATCCTGTGAACAAAGGTCTCGCAACTCGCCACAAACCCGATCACCGTCAGTTACCTGCGAGGAAGCTTCCATGGATAGGTCACACACCGGTCTCATACACTCCAGAGCACATTTTCGTTGAAATGTATTGCTGAGCAGCCTAGGCGCCTGGACAGGGTACATGGGAACAGGGAAATGTCAGCTTTAAATTGGAATCTCAGAGGCTGTGTTCAAACAAATGACGCATCGATGAACTTGCGACTTGCAGGGTGGGCCACCGCCCGGGTGCAGTTACAGTCTACGCCACCCAAATCCGATTATCATGGTACTATGTAGTACCGACTTCGCCGCGTCACTGGCTATACCGATCTCAGCCGGTGTTTGAGGTACGGTAAGTAGAGCTGAGGCGCAAAGATAGCGTCGGTCGTGCCTTCGTTAATTGCCTTGTTGAAGGTTTCCAGCCGGAAGTTACCTTCACAGAGTATCCCAAGGACGCTCACCATGGCGCACTCCGAACACACCCTACGGACTCAGAACCCGCAGCAAGTTGCTATTCTAGTGACATCAATATCTCTACCCACGATGCCCACGCACCCATTGTGAGTTTACCCTGGGCATAGAGAGCCTTCCTAGGTACGCTGAAAGCGCGAGAAAGAGCAGTATTATAATATTGCTCGCTGAAATCAACGTCCCGGACGTCCGGCTGAAAACACCTAACAGGGCAATTGGCGACGAAGGCACAGTCGACACGCTAATACGCTATCCTCGCATTCCAGCTCTGTCATACCTGGGTTTCAACAAGAACGTGCATGCAGGAAAATCACTCGAGAGTTGGGCCAGAATTATTGAGTTGGAACACCCGAGGGACTCGGAAGGGGTAGCTGCTGGAAGTTGGCACCAGGCAATGTCGTCGAAAATTAACCTGTCGAAGTGACTTTAATCGAAGAAATTTACATGCTGTGATGTCGAGATAAGTTTGTGCCATTATGGATTTCAGACTGTTATTCGGGGCTGTTTAATTAGGGCACCGCTCGCCTTCAAGTTCCGGCTCGCGACCTCTGCGAACTTGAATGACCAATCTGCAGGTGAGCCGAAACTCGGCAAGGGGTGGGCTGCTTGTTTTAGAAATGACCACCCACGAGGTTGCCGTCTCGGCACACCACCTGCAGGCTGCAGCAAAAGCGAGCGGAGTCCGAATTTGATGAATCGGAGCATGGATAAGCATCCCGTACATCTGTCGGACTCCCAATATTGGTCGGTAGGTCGATTGGTCGATCAATCGACCCCTTTCTAGTGTCTACCAAACGTGTTTTTTGGCGGTCAAGCACATTATGGTGCTACCCACACACTCACCTTAATCTCTCACCATGGCTAAGTCTAAATCCCAGAAAATAGGACTAGCCAAGCTTTCGGCCTTGAGCAAAGTCGTATCAGAGATCAAAGAAATCTGGGATAAATTCCTTCGTAAGCCAGTTATTCAGGTCGTACCTAACATAAACCTGCAACTTGGCGCAACAGTTTAAAGGAAAAGGTCCAGTCTCCAGCGTTCGTCTCAGTCTTGGAGGGACTAAAAGCACCTAGCCGAAGCTTGCAGCTCAGACAAAGGGGAAACAGGAAGCTCCTCCACGAAAAAAAGTGTCGCCTTGTGATTGAGTCTGATCTTGAAAGCTCGGAAGATACTCCGAGCAATCAAAACGATGAACTCGACAGGAACAATAGTGTAAGAATCGCTTGATAATATTATTTTGCGATGCTGACGATATTCTTCAGGCACACCATATGAAGCCTAGTTTCCCAAGTATCACGAAAACAAAGTCTAAGGAGCATCACAAGGCAGCCACAGTAAGCGAGCGTTGGCTGATATATTTTAGATATCAACAGAATCTTTCTAGCGATCTAAACCCAGTACCGACAGTAAGGAGTCAAAAGTGACACAAAGTAACTCTAAAAAGCCCCATTTCAAGACCGCAACTCAGTCTCACGATGAACAGTCTGAACATTCAAAGGTGGTTCCGCTTCATCATCTTGAACACAGACTGATTGGATATTGCAGGCTCCATCCGGGTCCCATGTTGATGCGATCGCTCATCCTCCTGCTCAAATCACCGATGACGATGAAGATCTTTATGCAAGCACATCTGACATGCCCAAGCTGTTATTATCGGCAGAGGGCATTCCAACAATGTGCCCTGAGATGTATTCCATACAGGCAGTCCCATCGGTTATCCCCCTTTCACTCAGAACCGCTCTTGAGAATTATATTTCTCTGGTCAAAGCGAAAAAAACTATCTCACATTCTTGCATCAGATATCTGCATCGCAATCAAAGCTGAACATAACCGTCTTGGCGCTATCGAAAAGGCGACAGCAAGGAAATGGCCTGCCCTCGATATCGACTGGAAGCAAATCCCTCACCGCATCCTACGAATGTCAACTGAGCTCGAGCAAATCATGTTCAATAAGGACGCCCGCGAAAACCTCTTCCTTTGGAATTTCTTTGAGGCAAGCCTTGAGCTCGATGGGTGGTCAATAGCAAGGTTCGCCCAGATGCGACAGGTCGATATCCCAAGTGATCCGAATGTTTGGAGCCATGCCCGAAGCGGATAGTAAGTTATAGTCATGATTTTATTCATTTTCGTCTTGCCTAATTGTGAGAACCTCAGCTATGGCTCTAAAGGAACCGCAATAGTCCAACATACTCTCTTACAACTCTTCCCACCGTCCACCACTTCCGATGACGCATTCCACCCTCCCACTCATGCACTATCTGACGTACTTTGTAGTACCTAATGTCGTTGCGAGGCTGATCGCTTAAGACAAGGGGGTGAATCTCATAAACTTCCAGAACATCATGGTAGAGAGCAGTGATGTTGGGGATTTGATCAATCTCGAGCGCGATGACGATGACGAACTTGAAACCATCAACAGGATGACGACACTTGCGATAAAGACGTCAAGGAAGTCCACAGGCGAGGAACGAATATTGGACGACGCTGCGAAAGCACTCATACCCCTTCAGTATTCCATGCAAGCACAGCAACCGAACGAGGTACGTCCTATATATGACTCCAGGCTACTGATTGTACAAGAGAGTTAGTTGCGGCCTCGCCCACGGCCTCGGCTTGTTCTTCACCCCTCACGGCCTAACTCGGATGTAAGCTCATCGACACTAAAGCAGACAAACGCAATCAACTTGGAGGTCAGTGCCCTTGCAGTGATTAATAGCATCTCACAATTTGTCGAGTATTCTAACTGCCGACACTGAACAAACCGCGGTCCCACCAGCACCTCCAAGTCCCAACAATGATCTGAAAAGGAAGTCCAGAGCTGGTTCCCGAAAGGAACTCTCAAACGACTTGGAGGAAAGCCGATGCCAAGGGCGACGCCGCACAACCAAATCGAAGAAGACAGGCTGACCATACTCGACTCGGACTCTGGTGCTCCCCTGTTCTTACTACTGGATTCCTGCTCTCCGATCGTGTTTTTCCCCACTTCGTTTCACTCTTACTCTCGTTCCATGATGCTGTGACTGCTAATAGATGGTTGCGTGTTGCTTGTGGCACCTGTGCGCACTTGAAGTGCCTTTCATAACAAATGGCATTGACATTGTTATTAACCCTGACGTGAGTGTCAACGGCGTGAAAGAATAGCGCCTCGAAAGCCGGGAATCAGTACCAATGGGCGGGAAATCAGTGCTAGCAACCTCAAAAGTATGGCCTGTGCTGCTGAATATCAGCGCACAGGTGCAAAACATCACAGTCGGGGCCAGTGAAAAACACATGCGGTGGCAACATTGATCGATTCTGAGGACAGTGTCAATTAGTCATGTTGTGCTTTTTTTATTAGACCGCATGCATACAACTGTCTACGGTGTGCGCGTGGTTTGGTCACCGTTGGTGGCACCGTGCCTTGACTATCTTGACGTCGACACAGAAGCTGAGGCAGCGAGACTCTCACTGGCAATGTCTTCTACGTTGACCTTGCGTCGCTCGCTATCGAAATAATTGACGGTCGGAGCCACACACTGCACAGTCGGTTTCTGGTGCATTTTCGGTGGTGAACGAGCCCTTGTGGCAGAAGCAGTGTCGGGCCCTCTGATCGCTGAGGTTTCTTTCTCGGATGACAGTCTGAATGTCGCCTGACATTGTCTTTAGGATTGTCCAATCAACCCTCGAGAAATCGAAAGTACAACTCGCCTGTGGCATGGAAGTTGTCGTTTAGTGCACGGTAAAGCAGGGGGGTGTAAATTACCACGGCTAATTAGCACCTGTAATTTACGGTAATTTACCTACCCAGATGGTGGACAAGCTTTAGGAGGTGTTAATTAGCAGTTCGGGTTGGGTAGCGGGGTTTCAAGCTCAGACTAATCAGCAATATTTCTGACGTGCTATGACGCTGCATTCTCGCTTGTTCCCTCAATGTCCACCATGTCTGCCGCTGATGGGCCCGACGTTGAAACGATGCTTGAAACCTCCGCTCTCCCAGCTGCGTGGAATGCAGAAGGAGGTATGCTCGCAGATCCCTTATAGATTCGTGTTGACAATCTATAGATATTCTTGTGTTGTTCATGCGACCTCAAAATTGTGCGGTTGTCCTCACGAAGCAGGGGAAAAGTACACGGTTTGAGTCCTTCGAGGTGTCCCCATGCAGTGATGCTGTAGAGAACACGGCAGGGCATCTGATCTGTTTGTATCCTGTGTTGGCCGTCCAGACGCCGAACGAGGTGTTTGATGATGGGAACTTTCAATCCGAACTCGCCAACTTTCTCTCCGGCCCAAATGTGTCTACTCGGACCTCCCCTCCTCTCCTCCCGGTCGCTCGCAATATATTACTGTACATGTGAATCATGATAGGCATCTTACGAGGTGCTGGTCACACTGCTGATGTTCCTCGCATCACCAAGCGTGTTCGCAACGATGTTATCTGGTGGCAAAGGGATGATCCCTCAACCAAGGTTGTTTGGCGTTGCTTGTCTCTTTGGTTTCTCATCAGGGTCACGATCCAGACGATAGAACGATAACCCACACTTCCAACCCAGGCCTGTCGTATACTAGCGCGACATGGATGCAACTATATCCGAGTCGAGCCGCAAACGAAACGTCTCAGAGCTCCAGGTCAATGAGGACTATTCTGCCCAGTGTGCACCCCCGCAACCGCGACCATTCAACTCACTCCTACCAGACTCGGATGACGACTCGGTTGCAGACACAACTGGCGAAGAAGGATCCGCAGCCACAGGGGAGCCTCACGCGGTCAACGATGGCGCTCGTTGGCTCGACGCGAAGCAGGGATTGCGCAGGAGGGCAATATATACAGAGTGTCAGCGATTGGCACTCACAGGGGTGGACGAGTTCGAGCTCTCATCCCCATTTTTCCATATAATTCTAGAAGAGGGTTGTAACTCACGATTCCAAATAGCTACTGAGACGAAAGTTGTCAAAAATGGCACTGAAAGCTGTTTTAAACACTTCCGACTGAGATACTTGGTAGAAAATACCTATTTAACACCTAACTAAAGCTAATTAACAGTCAAAATTGGGATTTTTTTTCGTAATTTACCTTAAATTAGTGCTAATTAACCAGTTAAGCAGGCCGAGGAAGCTGCTTTACCGTGCACTATGTGACAGGGACATAGGTGGCGGGGAAACCTGAAATAGGAAACAAAAAAGCAAGGTGAATACAGCTGACGACATGGCCGAATCGACAGTGTACTCTCTACTGCTCGTCAGATTTTTCCAAGCGCGCAGGGCGGGGCGTGGACGACAAATACTGATGTATAGCCTTCCGTGAAGCTCCAGGATGCGCTCGTCGATGCGCGTGTCGTCCCAGAGATGGGAAATAGCATTGCGGTGAAGACCGTCCACGTTTTGGGTGACTATTTTGCCGATGTGACCGGTGTGTTGGAGGGCTGCGAGCGCGTAGTGAATGTCTCGGACGAGCAGATAGCCGAGGTATGAATGAAGCCTGAGACGAGGCGTTGTTTCATGGTATACGTACCAGTAACGCTACCTGGACTCGTTGGGACAGATGTGAGTGACGCTTCGAGAAACGGGGGAGGGGGGAAGACAGTGACATGCCTGAACGCACGTCTTTGGAATTATCCGCGACGAGTTCGTGATACTGTTAGAGTCTCAAAGGGGTTCGGGTCGAACTCGTAGCCGGTCCGCGAGTGCGGGAGCAATTGCGCGGGTCGATACCGCATTACGACCATCGTACTTGGTGAGATGAACGTTTCGCGAGGACCTCCTGCTGCGTTGCAGACACCAGGCTTTGCCCATTATTCTGTTTCCTGGTCCCCATTCCACAACACGCGCATCGCCCTTGCATCTGCTGCCAATTTCGGTCTGGTGGGCAACGGTCGTCTGCACCTCGTCTCGCTCGTCCCAGGACCAGGTGGCGCAAGCGGGATCAAGATCGACAAGTAGTCAGTACTCATCCTTCTCGTCGATATAACATTACTTAGAGTGATCAGCTATGAATCACAGGATGCACTCTATGATGTCGCCTGGTCCGAGGCCCACGAAAATCAGATCGTGGCAGGTTCGGGGGACGGTTCTATCAAGCTGTGGGACGTGATGCTGAATGTGAGTTTGCCCACGACGTATTGGTGTATGGCCAATAGCAGAGTGACAAAAGTCCTCGGTAGGATTTTCCCATTCGTGCGTGGCATGAACACGCAAAGGAGGTCTTTTCTCTGGATTGGTCCAATCTCAGGAAGGATACGTTCCTTTCGTCATCTTGGGACGGCAACGTCAAAGTCGTAAGTAGCCCATCGAAGCGGTCCGCCCGCCCGCCCCTCTCTAACGCGTATATCAAAGTGGACGCCCGAGCGACCTCGCTCTGTAGCAACTCTGAAAGCGCACTCGTCATGTGTATATCAAGCACTTTTCTCGCCGCATCAGCCGGACATTATTGCTACGTGTTCGACCGACGGCACGATCAAAATATTTGATCTACGAACGCCCGCCTATGCGTCTGGTCCCGCATCCGACTCGTTCACCAATCCTGTCTCAGCCGCCGCTCTCACCGTCCCAGCCTCGGGTACGGAGTTGCTCTCCTTAGATTGGAATAAATACCGTCCGTTTGTGATCGCTAGCGCAGGGGTGGACAAAGTCGTCAAGGTTTGGGACTGTCGCATGGCGAGCACGGCGCCTCTGACGAGCCAGTCCGTTGGCGGCGCATGTGAGATACAGCTTCCGGGTCATGAATACGCTGTCCGGAAGGTTCAGTGGAGTCCTCATAGAGCAGATATTCTTGCGACGGCGAGCTATGATATGACTTGTCGGATGTACGTCCCGCGTAATCTGATATCCGCGAATGCATGGGTTGACGAATCTCTCTTTATCTCGCAGTTGGTGTACGAGTCCCATGCAGGGGGGATCAAACCTACTGTACGTGCACGATCCTCATACCGAGTTCGTGGCCGGGTGTGGTTGGTCGTTGTATGACGAGGGTCTTCTGGCGAGCTGTGGATGGGATGGTCGACTGAATGTCTTTCGTGCATGACACGAGCGGATAATTATTGTATAAATTTATCTGCTTCCAAGCGTCCCTACGGTTGGATTCGTATCAGCGAAATAATTTCCACCGGGACAGTGAGAGAATGTCTGGACAGGGGCTGAAACAGTTTCCATGTGTTGTGTAAACGGGCCTCTATCACCACTTCCAGAAGTTCATATCGCTTGTCAGAATTCTCAATACGGTCGTAGCCATGGACCCGCGCGATGCCATGACACTAGAAGACGATCCCGAAGATATTCTCTCCGCATCCCTCCAGAGCCTTTACGGTTTCAGCCCAATCACGTTCTCCACCGCCGGCTCCGTCTTCACGTACTCAATAAAACCTGACCGGGTTCCCCATCCACTACCAGTGGAGCAGATCGAGCTCGCGACGCCCGACACTGAACCATCCAATTGGTCATTACACGCATCCTCCATCTGGGTATCGTCCCTCTTCATCGCAGATCATCTCGAGGAGTTGCAAATAGACGCGATGATCAGCACCGTGACACAGGGCATGGCAGAGGACACGATCGTGCGCGTCCTAGAGCTAGGCGCTGGCGCTGGCCTCCCATCGATTCTCCTCGCAAGCATGTACCAGACTAACGTGTCCGTCACCGTCAGCGACTATCCAGACCATCGCCTGATACGAACCTTGTCTGACAACGTCGGTCGAAACAGGGTTTCGGAACGATGTCGTGCTGTTCCTTATGCATGGGGCACAGATACAGGGGCATTAATGGTGCCACATCGCAGTGAGGATCGATGTGATGTACGGTTTGATATCGTCTTTACTGCGGATACGTTGTGGAATCCGGAGCTTCATGCACCCTTTCTCGATACGCTCTGCATGTGTCTCAAGCGCGGCACCGATTCGCGTATTCATTTGGTCGCGGGACTGCACACGGGAAGGTATACCATTCAATCATTTTTGGACGGCACAAAGCCCCGGGGGCTCGTCCTGCAAAGCGCGATAGAAAGGGAAGTTGGCGGGACGCAATCTAGACCATGGGACGTGTCTCGTGCGGAGGGTGAGGATGAACAAGAAAGACGGAGATGGGTCGTATGGATGATTCTAAGATGGGAGGATTCGGGAGACGTTTGTAACCACACTTATGTGCATTGAATGGAAAGCTTTGAGAACATCATCACCGTGATATCATCCAGTTGGTCGTTTATATCATGACACGCCCTCAAGAGCAGTAGAATCCTAAGTCTCTCACGTACTCCCTCGTACCTCCTTGCCAAAGGTCAGGATACGGATAAGACACTGTCCTTCGCGTTCCTTGGGCTCATAATTAGCAACCGATATAACTAGGACCGAGGATGAGGACGTACATCATACAGCACGAGGCTATCCTCGGTAGTGTCCATCCAGGTCATGTTGATAGTATCTACAGTGCTCGTTCTAACATAGCGGGAACCTCGATGCACAAAGACGGTACTGAGTGCTGTCAAGGTATCCCGCCATCTCCACGGTGGATCGGTGCACGAGAGCGACCAGAGGAAGTTCGCCATCCGAGGATTCAAATCCAGGACGTGTACCCGACTCGCTGGGTCGACAGCGGTGGCAACAGTGTCCTTGAGGTTCTCGAAGAACGTGAGTCGCCTACCGCACAGCTGGACCGCGTCTGCGCGGTCGGGTAGATTAAGCACCATGCACTGGTGCTGCCAGTCTTCCCAACGCACGGTATCGAACCTCTCTTCCACGAGTGTCAACTTGGACTGGTCGAATACGATGACTATCTTGCGGGAACAACCACTTGGGATGGAGTGTGGCTGAAACTCCAAGAGAACCGCGGTCAAGCGGCAGGAGGGATCACTGTGAAACAGGGTTCCCGGAAGTGGAGACGTATTCAAGGTGTGATTGGGGCAGAGCTGCACAAAGGAAACGCCGCTCCACGCCTCTGCGAATTCGTACGATCTTGAAGCCGGAAGGTCTTGATCGGTCCCCCTGTAGATCTCCTGGATGGTGATCTGAGGGGGACGTTTCCCCTTCTCACTAGCATAGAGACCGTCTGATCGCCTTTCCCACGTCGTGCTATCATCTGATTCATCGTCATCCGGATGGGAGGCGACGATGAGACGAGATTCATCGATGAAATCAAAGGAGAGCAGGTCGCCTGTGAACTAGCGGATGCAAAAATCGATTTAAACCCGGTCAGATCTCATGAGATGGGGCACCTACAGTGCGAACGGGGCTACCACCACGACACCAATTGAAGACGACCAGCTCTGTGGTCCCTTCTCCGCTCTCCAGTTCCAAACGAACAGATACGGCGACGAGGCACCCGTAGATCCGTACTCGTTCGATCGAAAGTCGTTGACCGGGTGGGAAATCGCCCCACCAATCCGTCTGGAAGCTCAACCTCGGTTGGGCAGCTCGCGGGTGGTCTTGGCAGATGTGAGGATCACGAAGGTGTAGTATGACTGCTATGGCGGAATTCCTGTAGAACAAAAGTCAATCAGAATGAAAAGGAAGACGACACGAATGACTCACTGTTGCGGGGGGAAAAAGAGCTGGGCCAGGACCATCAACTCTTGGGAAGCGTCGATAGCTACCTTTCGTATTTCGAAAGGCACATTATGTTGATAATAGGGTAGTCTAGACTTGGGAGCCATCCTAAAGGAGCGTAACTGATAAACGTGCAGTATCCATTCGAAACCATTATTAAGGGGGCTCTGGCTAGCATGAAAGAGGTAATGGCCAGAAACGCCCATGATCGTCGGTGGGGTGATGCAAAGCTTGTCTTCGGCGCTCGGACTTAAGGTTGGCCATCCTCGTTTATGGCCGAGAAGGGAGAGAAGACGGGCCTTCGGGGTATAATCGCCAGGAGGACCGTCTCTCATACCACATAACGCGAGTTCATAATTGTAACGCAGAGTCGTCGACTGTGTAACGATATCGTATATAGTTCCAGAAGCCTTAATGACAGAGGGTTAGGCGTCGAGCTCAGCGGGCGAAAGAGGAGCGCAGCATACCAAGCAGAAATGAAATAATGATAAAGCATCAAGCTCTTCTAAGATAATTAGTATGATGTCGCTGGAGAGTGTGAAGAAGGACATGACCAGCACGCCGACACTGAGTGGTGAGGTTGTGTCAACACTGGTGCACCAATTTATATGTCGGGCGCCCGCCAAGGTTATTGACGCCATTGAACCCAAAAACAAAAGCGTCGGGCCCGCCTCACTTCGCCGTCGACAAGGACTAAGCGGGAACTGTTGGGAACACTTCAAACCTGACGAGAATTTTCATGTACACGACATGAATACGTAGCGCGAAAGTAGACTCGGGTGAAGTGAACCATTACCCCGGGGCAGTATTACCTTGAGCGTAAAGACAATACTGACATAAAGAACGGGACCGAGAACACCTTTTTGTAGTCTCGCCATGTCAACGCATCTCCTGTGAATATATTATTAGAGGAATATTCTCTTGGACATCCGTGTTACTCACCAGAAGTTCATGCGACAATAAGGTTGGCCATATTGGGAAGGACTTCTCTGGCATGGAGTGGCAGCTGGGCTCGGAAGAGTTAGTTCAGCGTCCCGTACCTACGGCGGGATATGTGCCAGATCACCAGATCCGTTTGATAGCGTCACCTCATACTAATCCAATATACGGGGATACTCGAGAAGGAGTTTCGTCGTCCCTGCGCTTCAATGCCAAACGCTTGTTGAGCTTAACCGCTGCTTACTAATCCACTCTACCTCTCCTTCACATCCATGTCACTGCCTTACTTCCTCTGAAGCTACGACAGCCATGGTTTGCAAAAAGTGCGAATCGGTAAGTCCCATTATGCACACCAGATCCGCCATTTAGCTGACTCGCTCGATAGAAACTTTCGAAAGTTGCCGCCCCAGACCCGTTCACTTCCACGTCCAGCAGTATCAGGGAGGGTTCGAGGAAAATCGGGGAGAACAAGCTTCTGACGCGGCCGGGGAGCTCAAGGAATAGGTTTCAAGTACGTTCTTATTTCGTAGTCGCTCTCAGTTATTGATAACCTGTTCGATAAGCCTTATCAAGGGAAATGCAAAGACTGTAAGCAGCCAGTCACGCAGAACAAGGCCAAATATTGTCATGGTATGTGTGGATTTTGTATCGTCAAGGACGCCCCTGATCGTGTCCGCTAGGTTGTGCTCATAGAAAGGGCCTCTGTTCGATATGCGGCAAGGCTATCCTTGACACGACGGGATACGTCATGTCTAGCAAGTAGCCTCTCCCGTTCAACAGGGCATCGACATTTCATACCCTTCTGTAGCATATACACATAGTCTTGTTGTAATTTATGCGGAAGAACCTACACTTAGAGCTCGATGGTTGAATCGGCATGGAGTCACACAAGCAACATCCAAGTGTTCGTCTAGGCAAGCCTCTAATTGTTATGTGGGTCTTTGAATAGTCATTGTTGTTGATATTCAAGTATGCTAGGTATGAACTGCGAGTTATTAGTATCATGGTCTCTATGTAACATCCTCAACATGTGCGCTGGTATACAAGATTTCGTGTCCGGTGGGTAGATGGTATACAGCTCAAAAACGCAAAGATCCTAGTTAGATACTTTCCTCTTCGTCCTTTGCTCATAGATTTCGACGTCGATGGTGTCCAGCGTCAGGAAGTCCCAGATTCTGACATGTTTCTCTTGTCCGTACCGCCTCAACCGACCGACTGCTTGCGTCTCACAAGCGTCATAGATCTCCTGACTCGGCGCGAGAAGTGGCGAGAGGAATATGGCGTGGTTGGCCGAAGTGAGGTTCGCACCGCTAGCACTTTCGTCCATGACATTCAGGAGGAGCACCCGCTCTTCGCCGTCGTTGTTCTGGTACTTTTCCAGATTTTTACTCTTCTGTGACGCGGAGCCACGTATTTCGAGGAACTTGATCTTGTGCACCTTGAGTGCGTTGGCAACTTTCGCCATGAGGTCCTGGAACTGGACAAAGATGAGCACGCGTTCTTTCTTGGGAATCGTGTTTCTGCAGTGTCAAAGTGTGAGTTAGTGAGAAGCGGAGTACGCAGCAACGCGACGCACTTGATCAAGTGGATGGCCATTTCCAGCTTCTTCCCAAAATGCCTGCCACGCCCATCGCGAGCTTCGTCATCGACACCAAGCGTCTCCCCCTTGACAATGTTCAGGACCCTTGCAGCGGCCATGCATTTTCCAGAGGCTGCGTAAACACACTCCTCGCGATCCGCACTCTGTCTGACACACGTCATACAACCCACGTGCCCGCAAGACGAGAGAACAGCGACTTCGTCCATCGGAACTTCGTCTCTGCCGCATCCAGGACACGAGAGCTTTGGAGGCGTTTCTCGCTGCTTCTGCAGGTCACGGACGACGGTGAAGTACCGACGGGAACGTACTCGCCCGACAAGCTCCTTGGTCAGCTTGCGGATGTTGTGCGTTTGCTCGCGGTGGTCCCAAATGAGATCTTTGACAGTGTTCGACAGGCTTTCGTCTTTCCCTTTGGACTTGTTCTTCCAGTGATTCGCCGGCAGGACGGGGACCTCGGCTTTGTCAAGAAGAGCTTTCACCATATCCGTTGCTTCGTGATCCCCGACACCTTCTAAGCGGGTAACGCGAGCGTATTCCTGGAACATCGACTCCTCATTGAGCCTACCGATCTTCTTTTCACGCGCGACGCCCTTCTTAAGTTCGTCAAGGAGTTCATCTCTACAGTCATCCAGTTGCTTCGTACGATCCTTGACGATAATTTCGCAAGCCTTCATAGCATTCTCCTTTGAGTTGTCCTCGGAAGTATCCAAGTCGAAATGGGAGCAGCGTTTCAAAAGTGCTTCCTCCGCGGTCCTGAGATTGGTTGATAAGATACCTTTCAGAGTGAAGTTGTTACAACGTACTTGCTGTCACCGAGTGCATTGTTCAAACGCTTTTCTCGGTCGCTCTCCGTCTTCTTCGTTCGTTTTATGGTCATGTCTAGCGCACGCAAGTGGTGTTCCAGCTCCAGATAGATCGCGCGTTCTGCAGCGGGGAGTATCACTTTTTGTGCTTCGGATGAGCATGGAATCTCATCGATCTCGGCGATATTCTACCATACGGTTTTAGCAAGTGGTGTGCTTGAGATGGAAGAAATGGTGCGAACCTGACGAACAAACATGTCCAAGAAAACTTGGCCAATGTGATGACGGTGGGCGTGCCATTCTTGCGTATGAACCTCACGGAAGGAGTGGAAAGCTTCCACCTCTGAAGATGATCGTCAGTCACATGGAATTGTAAGAAATGCTTAGAACACACTTGTCTGCTCCCTGATGCGTTTCTTGATCATGGCTGACTGCCCCTCGCCGTCGTCGTCGATACCCAAGTGAAGGTTCAGATGGGCCGCAATCGTCTTGACAGCGCCAAAGTCGTGGATAGGCGGCGTACCAGACAGTACCCAGCGACGATCCGCCGTGAGCTTCGTAACCATGGAATGTACCTTTCCGGTCAAATAGGTATACTCGTCGACGACAACACGGGAAAAGTGGAAGATCTCCAAAGGCGGTGATTGCGTTTTCGTCCAATCCCTCCTGACAGCGACGCTTTCAAGGCGCCAAGGGTCAGTGTCCTCTCGGCGTTTCTGTTTCTTGGCTGGTGCTTCCTTGGTACCGGCTGCCTTTCTCTTCTTTCCACCCGATTTTTCGGAGGAGGGCGAAGAGGGTGGCTCATCGACATCCATACTGTCGTCATCGGATTTCGACGAACTTGTGCTGGCTTTGGACTTGCCTTTATTGCTAGTCGCCTTCGCGCTGGGCTTGCGTTTCTGCGGTTTCTCCTCTTCTTCGTCATCGTCAGATATCTCAATTGTCGAGACCTCCTCCTCTGACGTGGGTGGGGGAGTGGGTTTGCCGCGAGAAACCCTTGACTTCTTAACGCTGGGTATGTCATCCTCGTCCTCACTGGGTGTAGGCTCATCTTCAGGTTCGTCTGCTACACCTTTGTCCTCGTAATCACTGCCATTGTCACCTTCCGTGTCGTCATCAGAATCAACGACGATCGCTCTTTTACCGCTCCCCCGCTTGGGCCTTGATGCATGGGACACAGCAGCTTCCCCATCCGAGGTGTCATCTGTCTCCTCAACCTTCCGCTTCTTCGCATTCGCAGCGTTGAGCACAACCTCGGGCATCTTGCCTGTCCGCGTGGGTTTGGCAGGGAAACGTTCTTTCGGGGAACTGGCGCTAGCTTTGGGTTTCGTCTCGTCGTCTTTCTTCTCCGCAGCGATAGCGTAAGCCTTGCCCTTGAGGCGTTTCGGCGCTACGAAAATCTGAGCTTCCAATTCTTCCTCTGAAACGAACGTCAGCCGCTACAACTCGGACAGAACAAGAAGGTAACTTGCCCCGTCTGCGTGCCTCCCGTATCGCTTTCATGGCACTGTTAGGACCATCGTTCTTCAGGCGCTCTACCTGCTTCTTCAAGGCTTCCAGACATATCTCGAGCCGAGCATTGAAATATCGACCATCTTGGGATGGAAGCACACCCCCAGCCGCGAAGGACTCAAGGTTCCCCAGGTAAACAGCACTCTGGAACAAGTTCGACGCGACGATCACGAGATCGGCCTCTTGGACCTTCTCGATGGTCAACGAGTTGATGTTAGTGGCGGTAGAGATGACCACCACTTTTTTGAAGCGGCCCGGCGCGAACTTTTCGGACTCTGACTTCCATTGCCGAGTGAGATGTGGTGGGACGATGGCCAACGTAGCTTTCACAGGAACTTTGCCAAGAATGTTTTTCTTGCTCTCAAACTCCTTTTTGACCTTTTGATAGGAGCAATCGATGAGACCAAGGGTAATGGCGGTCTTGCCGTACCCAACTTGGTCGGCGAGGACGCCACCCCTGACTTTGACAGGTCTCTGTGCGCAACCCTCTGCACGCCAACCGAGAGGCTCGAGAATCGCCTCCGAAATTTCTTCTTCGACAAATGGAACAGCGTCAAGGGCCTCCCGCTCGAGCATCCAGGTCAAGGAACGCAATTGCTCCTTACGAAGGTCGAGCTTGAAATTGGGCGGCTGACTGTGTTCCGGGTCAGCCTTGTTACTCTTGAGCGTGAACGACGAGAATTGAATCTTGACCGCAGGAGCAAAGTCGGTGTCCAAACGCCATGATAACGAAGGCCGTTCCAGGCGATTCTCCGAAGGAAGGCGGGACAGAGCACGATGCAACAACGAAGCGATGTTGAGACCTACTTTGACCTCACCGATGTTCTGTTCCAGACGTAGTTGAGTGACGAATGGATTGGGACGGAGTTTCAGATCGCGCTCGTATTGCCCAGCTTCTTGGGAATCCTCGACGGCAGCAATCTTCTTTCCAGTCTTGTTCCATTTGATGGTGGGAGGCGTCGGAGCACACCGCTGGCATTGGTGCAGATCCTCGGGCATGTCGGCTGTCTGCCACGTATGTAAATTATCGTCAACGTGTCGAATACGTTCGAGCAGCCAAGCCAACGACCTGAACGTGGTACGCTCATTGAGCTTGTCGACTTCCCTCCATTCCTGACGCGGCCACTCGGGACCAGCATCATCGGGAAGAGGTACCGTGCAAGACAACAAGGCAACGGCTCTGGCACAAGCGTCCGTATTGACTGCCACTTCCAGTGAACCCCGAGGAACGGCGAAATGTGCCCCAGTGGGCTGGGAAGACTACGAAATACATGAACCTTAGCGTGAGGTAAATAAAACTTGCGCAGGCTTACCTGGAGCGATACTTTGTTTGAAGACACCCATACCACGGGTATATGGCATATGACCGATTGATCTCCCTGAACATCCGACTGTCTCCACGAACCAGCGAGTTTGCAGACAATCGGCCGGAACTCGCCATAGTCGTATCTTCGCATGGTAGTGGTGAAAACGAATGCGTCGTCTTTGGGATCACCACAGCGCGTAGGATCGAGCATCATGAACAACGGTGGAAGTTCGACGTCCTTGGCAGTAGGTTCGCGCTTGTGAAGAGCGCCGCAGGCTGTACCGCATTTGTCCAGGAGAGTATACGTCCCAGAGATGTCACGATCGAGTAAGGATACCTTGTTTTCCGGCACAGTAATTTTCAGGTGCGAATGGACACGAGCCTCCCTGATTTCTTCACCCAACAGCCCGAGCCGGGAACCCCAGGAAGGCACAAGCGACTCGCTCCCAGTCATAGTCACAGTGATCTCGATGTTGGAGGGCAAAGCGAACTGCCAGTGACCCTGCAACAGGCCGCCCTGACATTTGAATCTGGCAACAGGAAGCTGTAGGAGACGACGGATCTCCGCATTCGCGGATTCGTTCTCTCGAGGAATCGCATACAGTCGCCATTCCGTCTGCTTGGGGTCCAGGTACAACTCCAAAGAAGCTGATGTGGACTGGTAAACTGCAGACCAGACTTCTTGCCTCTTGAGCTCGACGAAACGCAACTCCGAACTCGTGGCCCGGACAACCGCAGAACGCCAACTAACCCAACGTTTCTCGGGTAGAGTTACGTTGGAAGCAGATCGTAGATCGTCAAGGAGCTCTGCAGTGATATCGGCGATTGACAAGCACATAGGAAGGACAGATTTGAGCTCCCGGACGAAAGTCCCAGGAGGAATACGTGCAACTGTCTGCACATCGAGCGGTTCGAAATTGTGTTCAGGACGTCCAGCGCACTTCTTGCAGGAAGATGAACCGCAGTCCTGACAACGAAGTAGCTCCCTCGTTGTGATATCCTTGCGACCCTCGCAGAGGCATAGCCGTACACTTCGGGTCGCGTGCTCGAGAACGTCCTGCACCGAGTCCATCTTCAACTCCGACAGGTCCAACGGTTGTTCGGCCAACTGCTCAAGGCTAGAAATGCGGTCTTCCACGGAGGACTCTGGTGCAGAATCGACCTCCATAGTATCCTCGTCTCCTACTTGAGATCCGACTTCGAGCTTCTTCATCTCGTAAGTCTCCTTATCATCTCCCGCCTTCAGAAGGTCCTTGCCGACAACCAATGCGGCAAGTATACAAGACCCTACGACTGTTGAAGACATGGCGTTACCAGCGAGATCGGCGAGTTCGTCCTCGCTTTCTCGTGTAAGAAGCAGTTTGTCCACTGGAAGACCCTGCATAGCCAATGCCTCGACTCCGATCATGGGTCCACCGCGGTTGGTGATATAAGGGATCATGGATGGGGTAAGGCATGGACATATACCCGTCTTGCTCGAGCCGGTAGAGCGATCGACGTTTTGCGAGAGATTCCAGACCAGTCTGAGATAGATGTTAGCGTGGATTACACTGCTAAAATTTTGAGTTATTCACTCACGTTTTATAGGATGGATCGACACCAATTTTGGCGGAACGAAGAAGATTGATGTCCATCAAATCCCATACACGTTCGACTTGTCGTACTCCCCAATCTTGCCAAGCAAAGTCAGGCATACGGCAAGCACCACCTTACATTCACAAAGTTGAGGCAATGGATCGCAAACCAACGCAAGAAGCTCACCTTCCTCCCAGTTAGTCAGGGGACGTTTCGGACCTAACAGCTCCTCGAGCCTGGCACGCGCATGTCGGGATTCGCACCTCGTCCAGTCAATTCGTCCAGCGCGCGAGTCCGACACCCCACCAGATTGAACAAGCTTCTCTCTAGCTTGGTGAATGCGCACATCATCTGATGGGAGAAGAAATGCATCCAAAGTCGACGAAGCAGGGCGCTTTAGTTTCTCTATTACCCACTTCTTCCATTCAGCAGGCAACTGGGATGCCCGCTTGTCGACAGCGAACAAATAAACACGGGTGCGAGTATGCGGAATATAGAATTGTTTTGTGTCCAATCGCATAAATTCGGCACTGTAATTCTTGCGCTCGAAGTAATCCCTGACTTTTTCCCATGGTGCAGAGCAGACGTTCTCCAGAATGATCAGAGGTGGTCGATGGTTGGCGACCCAAGACATCATGCCTTGGAACGTTCGCCCTGACTCTCCTCCTCCGTCGATCCCTTTTTTCTGGTTATTGAGATTGGAATAATCGACGCAAGACGTGCCGGCGACAAGCAAGTCCACGTCACCAGGGACAGGGGCTAATGCGCCATATGCGGTCGTACTGTAGAGTAATGTCAGAATCATGCCAAGTGTGGAGAAGAACACGCACGCTTCAGCATCTCCAAGCTCGCATACATCGCGGAACAAAAGGGGTGGCTTGAAATTGCGCTCGATGTACGCCTGCTTGAATGGATCTATCTCGCATGAAAACACGTGTTCAAACTCCAACGGGATGCCATACTGCTCCTGCATGGACTGGCAAATCAATTCCAGAGCAAGAAGAGGAGACTCTGTGCCAGAACACATGGTGGCGACGCGAAGCTTTCTACCTCTGACGCGTTCTGCGACGTCTTTGATCCGAGGAATGTGGGAGACGAGATCAGAAAACATAGTAGGTATGTGGTGAAGAGGTGGAAGACTGGAAGATTCTATCTTGCCATCTGTCTTGGAATACTGTGCTGGGCTGTCATCTTCGTCAGAGACTTCAGGTTCTGCATCGTCCTCGACCTCCTCAGCGCTAGATTCGTCGTCAATTTTCTGAGCCGACTTCCCCGCTTTATTGGCCGCGGACTTTGCAGGCTTCTTGTCGCCTCCACCAAAGAACGAAGTGATGGACTTTTGATCTTTGGAGAGCGACATTGCCTTGGGCATGATCGGGTACAGTCGGATGTTGGACGAAAATACGAGAGCCACACGCGTCCTCGGCGCGTTTTATTCGAGTCACGTTCGCGCTTTGTCACGCCACTTCTAACAAGTCACGCCATTTCATTTAACGGAAGCTTACAAACCACACCCACAAGCGCAACTCATCCATGGAAATTCGAATGTATCAAATGTACATGATGCAATGCCATTACAAATCTAGGGAAAGAGCGAGGAATCCAAACCTCCATATCAACCGCTCATTCCCAGTACCGTGGAACCTTGCTATCGCTTTCCCCGCCGACCTCCAAAAAGTCTGACGGACGCTCGCGTTTCAGATTTCGCCGTCTATTATTCAGCGGTAATCGTTGATATGCTGAATCATGACCAGCAGGTTGTTGATTCGTAAACGAGGCTGGCCACTGTGTGTCTGTTTGCTGGTACGCTGGCATGCCATAACCCACCACACCAGCGGCGTTCTGCATCTGTTGTTGTTGTTGCTGTTGTTGCTGTTGCTGCTGCTGTTGTTGCTGCTGAAGGGTAGTTGCGACCGCAAGAGTCGCCGCGAGGGCCTGTGCTTGTTGAAGCTGCATCTGTAGTTGGTGATATTTCATCTCCGAAGAATGTCGCACATGGTCGGGTAACGAAGTGTTTTGCATCATTATGGATAGCTGATTGATCTGAGCTTGAAGCTGAGGGATGCTGTCGACTATCATTTGGGGAACGTCCATGCCGGCCTGTTGATCTGAATAGAAGTCATCGGTAGCAGAACTGTCCCCTTGAGGTGTCTATGGGGGGCTGTTAACGTCACAATCTCGAATAGCAGCATGAATACTGAGTACCTGTTCACCGGCTACCGCACTGATGCTTGTCACACCTTCCTCATCAATCTCTTTTCTGCTCTGTTCAATCACCTTATCAATGTGATCGGCAACTTTTGTTCGCATGGGTTTATCCATGACCAACTTGTCAAGAGACGGGATCTTCTTGCCACACTTTGGACAAACAAAGTCGCGCTCAAGAAGATGGGTCTGGATACAATCCTCGCAATACGTGGTTTCACAACACGGTGTTTTCACGGCATCACGGAAAAGTCTGTTGTCTATTGGACACGCGAGTGTAGGGTCTGTCGGAGGTCGTTCTCGAACATCTGCTACGGAGAGGCCTTTCGACCGAGATACCTGCTTTTGCCACGATACCCTACTGGAGTGAGTGGGTGCCTCTAATAATGAGCTACAGTGACTTACGAATCGGGTTGAGCGACGACATAGCCTCCCTCGGGGGTGACCATCACGCCCTGGGCGATCTCACCATTGTTAGGATTCTCCACCGCCTTTAGGAAGCTGCGCGGGATACCCGTAGTTCGCTTGATGCGAGGTTTGTTGTCGAACTCACGATCGTTATTCGTTGGACAATCTTGAATCCAATGCCCTAGAACAACATGAACCAACATTGACAAGACAAAGCCACGACAACTCACCTTTCTGACCACAACGGTAACACACATACGATGGTGGTAGAGGACGATCAGGAGCATGGGACTGATGCGATGCGAAGGGCTTGCCACCGCGCCCGAAAGAGGTTCCTCGAGGATTATTATATATTCGAACAGCACTGTCAATCAAGGGGTAAAACAGAAATCATGTTATGAGACTGCATTCTACTACACAAAGCAGAAGAACCGTGTAAACGAGACACCAACTGAGACATCTTTTCCTGGGTTTCCTCCCAGTTGGCCGTCTGGGCCTGAAACATGGCTGCCATTGCAGCGGCTTCGTCTTCCTTTGTGACCGAATTCTTTGGGATGGTAACGGTGCTAGTTGGCTGCGGAGAATGTAAGACTCGCCGATTGGCGAGTGGTGCGTTCATTTTAGAACAACTACGCACAGAAGCTGGAACTTTGGGAGACATGGTTTCTTCTTTCACGTCGAAGCGTCTTGACATGGCACCCTTGTACCATGCACTATTGCCACCTGGTCTCTGGACGGACTCAGAAACGGGTACGGATGCACTCCCATTGATGCCAGCAATATACATGGCTGCTTTGCCCTTCCCCGGACGCTGAGAGGGCATACGCTTCACGACAACAGAGGATGACCTCGGAATGACTTGGGAGTCATCCTTGTATTCTAAATAGACGATGGATGTCAAAAGTCGGACACCAATGCTACAGGAAGTGAACGCACCTTGATTGGTGGACGCGTCGTAGACATAAAGATCAAAGTCATTGGCCTTACCGAGGTTGTTAGCAAGGATGATTTCTTTTTTCAAGTCAAACACAGAGATCGCAGTGCCGTCAAAAGTCACCCGAGACTCGTCCCTCTGAGATTTAAATTTGTAGAACACAGAAGAGGCCATGGATCACAGGACTGGGAACAAGAAACTCGTTGGGGTGCACGGCGCAACTTGCGAAGGTGGTAAATGAAACCAATATATAGTACGTCCTACGGTGGATTGGAAGAAGAGGTCGTCGTCGTCGTCGTGGAGTTAATGTGGTTTGTAAGCAACCTGGCAATTTCCATCCCAACATTTACGAGAGGCGCTTGAATTTATTCCAAACTCAGCGGCATTGATGAAGCAATATTAATTTAAAAGTCGTTCGACCGTTCGATTTTTCAGACGCGACCGTCCACAGACATGTCACAGTCATATGGCAGCACCAACAATGAGTTGCGCCAGCGAAGCGTTGACGCACAGCGGCCTGCCTCTGCCCCCGCGGCCACCACAGATGAAGGCCGCAAAACCGACCAGCTCTTGGACCAACATCAATCGTGCGTATACCATGTTTAGAATGTGACCTATGACCACACGCATATATCCTCCAGATACGAGTTTGGTGGCCCATGGGGTGTCACAGCGATGATGATTGGTTTCCCTATTCTCATGTATTACCTCTGGATATGTCTTTGGTTCTATGACGGGAAACTTGTCACGCCTACTTCTGTGGATGACATTATTCCCTTCCTTCAGCGCATGTGGGCTCATGTTCGCGACGTGAGTGCTTTACGAGTCTCGGATACCGATTGGCGTTGATGGCCTGTATCCAGGATGCTAGTCCGAATGCCTACGCCTGGAAGGTTTACACTGGTCTCATCGTCTATCAGCTCTTTCTTGCTTGGGTTGTGCCAGGTTACAAGCAGGAAGGACTTCCCGTCCCTTCGCTTGGTTACAAGACATTGATGTACAACTGCAATGCTCTCTGGTCCATCTATATCTCGATGATCACTGCCGCCGTGCTCCACTACTACAACATTTTCCGGCTCACAGAAATCATTGACAACTACGGGCATATCATGTCAGTTGCGATCATCTACGGTTTCCTAGTCTCCTTTGGGGTGTATTTCATCACCGTCGCAACTGGTAACCAAATGCGCATGTCCGGCAATTTCATCTACGACGTCTTTATGGGCGCTTGCTTGAACCCTCGCATTGGCCCTATTGACCTCAAGATGTGGGCAGAGGTTCGCATCCCTTGGGTCATTGTCTTCTTTTTGGCGGTCTCCGGTGGTTGCCATCAGTATGAACACTATGGATATGTCACGCCTGTAAGTCTTGCTTATTTGGTGATATTCGCTATTTACCTAGTTTTGCTAGAACATGGCTTTCATGATTCTGGCTACCTGGCTCTATCTGAATGCTTGGTACGTATCATCAATTTTGTCGGTGACCTTCTCAATAAACACGTGCACAGTGGAAAAGGGGAGGAATGTATTCCCCAAACTTGGGATATGTTCCACGAGAAGTGGGGCTTCATGGTCATTTTCTGGAATTTTGCCGGTGTCCCATTCGTGCGCCCTAATGGTCCTCTACATGCGAACCTAAGTGCTAACCCTCATTTTAGACATATGTGTACTCTGTGGTTTACATGGCCTCACACGACCCCTCCAAATACCAGTTCTCTACCCCAGTTTACGTCCTGCTATTTACTACGCTGCTCACTGCATACTGCATGTAAGGTCTCCACTCACCTGAGTTGATGCATTCGTTCTCACTATGTAATTCTACAGCTGGGATACCTCCATGTCGCAAAAGAGCCGCTTCAAAATGCAGACTCAGGGTATTACCAAGTTCCGCAACACCTTCCCTCAGCTGCCCTGGGGTACCCTGAAGAATCCAGAGTTCATTCAAACTGCCCATGGGTAGGCTCACCAGTTATTCTCGCTCCATATGCCATCTAAGGTAGTACACAGCAACCGCCTCCTGATTAGTGGTTGGTGGAGGTACTCTCGCAAACCTGTATGTCTTGAGTTGTGTATCACCGTGCATGAACATATTTTGACATTCTTCTAGAACTACGTCGCCGACTGGACCATGGCCTTCTGTTGGGGTGTGGTCATTGGCGGGGCAACCATCATCCCGTATTTCTATTCAGTCTTCTTTATCACGGTTCTCATTCACCGCTGTGGTCGGGACTTTGAACGTTGCTCCGTCAAGTATGGGAAAGACTGGGAACGTTACTGTTCCATCGTGAAGTACAAGTTTATCCCTGGCATCTATTAGAATTTGATACCATCTCCGTAATATCACTTGGGCTCGTGTATATACAATATTGCTTTAGGGAAATTGAATCGCGTATGAAACATAACACGAATATTATTATAATGACGTGTCCAAGTTACACGCCGCTGTCGTGCCGAAGTTGTTTCCAATGCCGAGTTCTCACCTCGAACAAGTTCCCTCGACTTGTCCACTCCCGGTTTCATAGTTTCTCTATCACTCGTGCGCGCGCATTTCCGTACACGATGGAGAGCAACAAAGACGAAGCTCTCAAATGCTTGAGAATTGCTCAGAAGCACAGGGACGCAGGCAACTTCCCTTCCGCGCGGAAGTTCTGCCAAAAATCACTTTCTCTGTTCGCTACGCCAGAAGCAGAGCTGCTGAAAGAGTCTATTGAATCTGCTGCTGCCGCAGCGGAGTCGGCTGGTCCATCTTCCAGTACGGGTACGAGCAATGGGAAAGCGACGACTGGGTCATCGTCATCAACAGAGGCACATCCTTCGGCTGCGGGAACGAAACGAAGGGGCGATGCAAAAGCGGAGGGGACGGCGGGAGGTATGAACGGGGAGAAGAGGGAATATACGGCCGAACAGGTGAACGTCGTGAAGCGGATCCGGGCGTGCAAACCTACGGATTACTACGAGATCCTCGGTGTCAAGAAGGACTGCGAAGAGGCTGATATCAAGAAGGCTTATCGAAAGGTATACGACTCGCTAATCAGTAGAGGAACGGGTTATTGAAACGGACTCTTGATAGCTCGCGCTTGCTCTGCATCCTGACAAGAACGGAGCACCGGGGGCAGATGAGGCATTCAAAAGTAGGTCACACAACAGTGATTTCTCTCCGCTTGCATTTCGCTGATCTACTTGACAGTGGTTTCGAAGGCGTTTCAAGTCATATCAGGTACGTATTTCTAATATTTCGTCTGTTCACGTCTCGAGTCGTCTTTCAGACCCACAAAAGCGAGCAGCGTTCGACCAACATGGCTCTGACCCAGAATCACGGTTCAGCGGCATGTCATCACCTGGTTTTTCGCCCGGTTTCTCGTCCTCGCCGTTTGCTGGTGGCTTTGAAGGTGAAATGTCCCCGGAAGACCTGTTCAACATGTTCTTTGGTGGGGGCATGGGGATGAACGGCGGCGCTTTCGGACCTAGCCCGTTCGGGGGACCCGTGTTCACTGCGAGCTTTGGGCCTGGTGGATTCCGGACGACGCGCGTACCTATGAACGGACGTCCGCAAGGAGCTGCACAGGGGGAAGCACCCCAGGCACGGTCGATGCTTACCCAACTCCTCCCTCTCATCATAATTTTCTTGTTCTCCTTCTTGTCCATGGTCCCCGACCTCTTTTCGACGCCTCCTGTTCCAGACCCTCGGTTTCAATTCGCGAAAACGTCGAGGTTTGATCTCGAACGGCAGACGAATAACCTGCACATAAATTACTTTGTTAATTCGCGCGATTTTCATGCACACCCAAAGATCGCCGCTGATCTTGCAGGGGGCCAGTACCGCCGAGGATCTGCTCTCGCTCGCTTTGAATCCAACATCGAACAGGTGTATACGCAAAATCTCTACACGCAATGTCAACTAGACGTTAACAAGCGGGAGAGACGAAAGGAAGCTGAAATTGGATTCTTTGGTGTCGGGACAGACTGGGAAAAGGTGAAGAAGATCGAGGCGGAGACGTTTGCCAGCTGCGAGGAACTCAAGAGACTTGGGTTGCTCAAGTAATGTGTTTATTCACTTCATTGGAACGTTGTTTAATGTTGGCTCGGACCGAGGGCCGCCGTAGTTTATGTTCATTCTCATCCATGAGTACTACAGTTCAATCGGGGCGTTGGACGCGATCTACGTATGTCTTATCTATATATACCTTGCTCGTTACTCGTTACCTTTACGGAGGTCGCTCCGACAGTAGCGCCACATGCATCAATGCCACAAGAATGCAACTGGAATGAGGACAATAAACCGTGTATTCTAGTCAAAGTGTATCCGTACAACTGCGGCTAGAAGCCAACTCCATTCTCGAGCAGCAAGGGTACGTGTGGCTTCTGAGTCGGGGCCGAACAAATGGCAACTATTATGCTGCTTGGCCCTGTGTTCTCTCCTGCTCGAGTTTGAGATAGTACTCCTCACGGCGTTGCACTGCAGAGATTGAGCTTAGGTTGTCATGCGATGTACGTCGGCATACCTGTTTTGAGATGGGAACCATACCTTGTTCCAAAAGTGAGACCGAGAAAAAAACAGGTTTGAAAGTGAACGCACCAGTACGTGTATCCCGCGCCGATACCAAGGGCGAGGGCGACGGAAACGTCGCGCCAGAAGCCCTTTCTGAGTTTTCCGGTGATGGGTGCAATGGACATTTTGTCTGAGATGGATGCGGTACAAGTCGGAGGTGAGCGTGTGTGTTGTGTGGAGTGACCAAACAAAGGCACAACAAATGGCAGGGGCGAGCAGGAGGGGCGCCAGACAAGGTTCCGCTGAGTCGACTCTTTGACTGCTAAAGCCATCAGAACATAGACGCAGACGTCCCTCACGACATCGCGCACAGACCCATTCACTCAAAGTATCAACACCTCATCATGGACATCGATCCCTCAGGCTCAGGTGGCTGGCGTTTTGCCCAGTGTTTCGGTGACAAGGGTGAGGTCGAGGACATCACCGAAGGTATGTCGTTCTCACTCTCTCCTCTGATCGCTCATCCTCCCTCCCCGATTAGCCGACATCATATCCACCGTCGAGTTCGACTCCACCGGCAACTACCTTGCAACGGGGGACAAGGGTGGCCGCGTCGTCCTTTTCGAGCGGAACGAGTCGGTGAGCAGCCTCCCTTGGTGCATTTCACGGCTGATTCCCTCCGATTGCCACCCCACCCCACCTTACACCACATCGGCGAACCCCCGTGCAGAAAAAAGGCTGTGAATACAAGTTCTATACAGAATTCCAATCACATGAACCAGAATTTGACTACCTCAAGTCACTAGAAATCGAGGAAAAGATCAACAAGATCAAATGGTGCAAACGACAAAACACTGCTCATTTCCTATTGTCCACCAACGGTACGCTCCCTTTCTCTTCCCGTCGCCGCCGCCAGCTTAGCTTTCTCGGCTGCCCTAGACAAAACGATCAAACTCTGGAAAGTGTTTGAAAAGTCGCTGCGGGTCGTTTCAGAATCGAATCATTATGAGGGCCAGCGACCTATTACACCACCCAGTTCACGTTTGCATCTCAAACTTCCCCGCATGGTACAGCAGGACAACATCATTGCCGCCATCCCACGGAAAGTCTACGCCAATGCACATGCATACCACATCCACTCTATCTCCGTCAATTCAGACCAGGAAACCTACATTTCCGCAGACGATCTTCGCATCAACTTGTGGAATCTGGGCATCAGCGACCAGAGTTTCAGTGCGTCTCTCATCCAGCCATTACAATCGTATGACCAATCACCTTGCCACGTCAGACATCGTAGACATCAAACCTGTCAATATGGAGGAACTTACGGAGGTCATCACCGCTGCCGAGTTCCATCCACAACATTGCAACTTGTTCATGTACTCGAGTTCGAAGAGTAACATCAAGCTTGCGGACATGCGCGACTCGGCGCTCTGTGATCGTCACGCAAAATGTACGTCCTTGTAGATCGTTCCATCAGTTACCTTCTCAGTGTTTGGCAGGCTTCGAGGAGGAGGAGGATCCATCAGCGCGCTCATTCTTCTCAGAAATCATTTCATCTATATCCGATGTCAAATTCAGTCATGATGGGCGATACATCCTATCAAGAGACTACTTGTCCCTGAAGATCTGGGACATTAATATGGAGTCACGACCAATCAAGACAATTCCCATACATGACCACCTCCGCGGGAAGCTCTGTGACCTGTACGAGAATGATTGTATTTTCGACAAGTTTGAGTGTCTCTGGGCTGGTGATGACAAGTGCGTACCCTTCTATTCTATTTAAATAATTATTGATCCCGTGTATCTCATAGACATGTCCTGACCGGATCGTACCACAACTTCTTCCGAATATTTGATACGGAGACAACTGGTGACGTCGTTCTGCAAGCCGACAAGTCCGCGTTTAAAGCGAAGAAGATGGGTGGGCCGCTACCGAGCAAGAACGGGCTAAAGAACGGTCGACCAGGCGGTCTGAAAGATGCGATGCAGATGGAAACATTAGACTTCAACAAGAAGATTCTCCACGCGAGCTGGCATCCGAGGGAGAACACAATTGCTGTGAGTTTCATCCTCGATCATGCAGATGTGAGGCTGACGTGTCGCAGATCGCTGCAACGAACAACCTGTTCCTTTACAGCGCGGCATGAACTGCTCATCACGCTCTTCCTCACCCCTCGCAGAGAACACTAGCTTCATAGTCGACGCTCGACCCAGGACCCCGAAATACATGGACCGTACACTCGTTTCAAGGCGACAATCTAATCACACTTCTCCCCGACCAATCACGAAACATTACGACCCTTGACAATGTCGCATGTCTTGCTTACGATGAACAATTCATCATACATGTTTATCATACCCCTTACTCGCCGCGTCGCGTTATCTTGTTTAGTCGTTCCTCCACGTATTTTCTTGCATCTCAAGGTGTTTTCTGTGGTCCGATGGGAAACCGTTGTTCTGGATGTTCTGTGGTTCTCTACGCTGGTGGTACCTCTCCGTCTTGGCGCTCGTTCGTTTGGTTTCCCCACCCTCCTCCCCACGGTTCCCCGCTACATATTTGTGGTTACAGTAAAAAAGTTGCGAGACTGATCTGGCAGTAGTAGCTGTAGAAGGCGAAGAGTTTAAAAGAAGGACAGAAGTAATCGAAATACATGGGTTATCGTAGCTGGTGTATCATATGGACAGGTTTCCGGTACCGTTGGGTGTGGTTCGATCGTGCATACTTAGAACTCATATGTTTGCTCAATTGCTCACATGATTCAACGGAGCTCAGCTAACCCTGAGGTTGTTAACGACAGCAAAGAAATTATATTTGATCCACTAGGGTCGGCTGTGCCGACACAGACCTTGCTGGAAGAAGACGCAACTGATTTTGATTGAACCCCCCCCAGTGCAGTACCAGACGGTGTTCTCAACTATGCTGTCGAAGGAGCCGATTGACTGCAAGCTACTCTCCAAAGTGTTCAATAGTTGTAGCGGGACTTGTAATGAGACTACAGTCACTCTCAAAGGTGTTCGAACCATGTAACATGGAGCATTTGGTTAGCTACAATCCATCATTCGAATTGTACTGTGACTTGTGACAAAACTACTGTCACTTGCAACTGAAAATAGGGGGTATTTGCGAGTGTTGATTATTGGCAGACGAAAACTGCAAGATATGACCTTGCTACCAGCAAGTTAACGACAGCAAAGAAATTATATTTGATCCATGATAAACCATAGGGTCAATCAGGTTCTCTAAGGATGGTGAAATGTGAGGGCCCACGAATGGCACACACGAATCCACGCAGAAGCTAATAACCCTGCCAACTCTTAACCTTGGAGAACCAAAACGGCCGCACGTGCTTCAGAGGAAGCGGGACGACTTCTCCATCCTCGATGTTCACCGATGCGTACGTTCCGAGATCGAGTTTGTTCCATCGACCGAGCGGCTTGGAACGGAGCGTGAGCATCATCTGGAAGTGATAGCGGCTGGGTTGAGGGACGTGGTGGGAGGGGTGAGCGGATGGAGCATGTGTCGCGTGTGGGTGCCTCTCGACGAGGTTGGTGATCAGGACGTTCGAGCCTTCGAGCCGCCAGTCACCGACGTAGAATCCCTGTGGTGAGTAGCGTGCGTCAGTGACTTGTTCTGTATGCCTTAATGGATGGCATTGGGAACCTTCATACGCAACGAGGGCTTGAGCATGGGTATGACGAGCGCGGGCTGGTACTCCTCGTTAGCCAAAAGGGAGAGAACTTGTCCGTCCGGGAAGAACCGACTGGGGCATGTCAGCATTGATGAGGCGGTCCAGAGACTACTCACAGATATCGGTGGTACGTGATAAGGTGGCTGACCTATGCCTTTGCATGAGTGATGCTAATTGGTGGTCAGAGTTCGCGACTTACATTGACCCAGGCGTTCTCACCAAGACCTCTCCGACTTTGAAGAGAGTCATTCAACAGTCGAAATGGAGCATGACACGGGATACTTACACGTAATGGCATACGGCGATGTATACGCCGTCTAATCTTAATCTTGGGTGTTCGATGTAGGTTTGACGATAGTTGGAATCATATCCATCGACAATTGATTGCACTGTGACAACCTCGGGAATTTGTGGTGGTTTATATGCCAAAGATACAAAGTTCCTATCACATTGGAGACCATCACATTTGTGTTCTGGGATAAGGAATAACCATACCTCCATATTGACGGGTCGAGACTAAGAATGCGCGCCTTACGGCTGACAGTCGCGAAGCGCTCTAGAGTCGTCGTATCGAGATTGCGCAGGATGTACAAGAGCAACTCCTCCGGGATCATGTTGATGGGCACACCCTCCCGGTCGTCCTCCGGTTCAAACGTCAACATTTCCGGGAGATTTTCCAGAACCTTGGAGAGAATCCCATTCATGTGCGCCGATTCTTTGCCTTCTGCAGCTCTCGGGACGTAACTGTCCTTGCCCTCCGTCCCTTCACTTCTGCTAACAGATGTCGTCTTCTTGTGGCCCACGCCGACAGTGGAGCGACCTAGTTGTTGCAGCCTCTGCTCCTCCCTGAAGTATGCACGGTCGACATCTGGATTAAGTCGGAATGCCTGACGATACAACCTCAGCGCTTCGTCCAAGTCGCTTTCCTGCTCATGCTGAACAGCATTGCGATAGATTTCGACGGCACGTGCGATGCTTCCGCTGAGAGGACTCTGACCGTGTGACGTATGTAGAGCTTGGTGTGAAGGCCCAGGAGTGGACCACGGAGTCGCGGGTGGTTTCGTTTCGGTCTCGGGCGGAGCAGTGCGAGGAGATGTATGAAATCGAACGTGTGTGTCAGGGGAAGACGCCTTGTGTTGATTGGGTTCCGCCGTGGTGCCTTGCTGTTGGACATGCTGTTCTTCCCGCCGCCGTCGGATCTCCTCCCTCCATTGCTCCCTAAACTGCCTGAGCTCGGCAGACTCCGCTGCTGTGTTGACTTTCCCCCTGGTAGACATCTAGAACGAGACAACGAGGCTAACACACGAGAATGAACATTCGGACGCTGAGGGTACCGATTAGTGACGTTCAAGTATTCAACAGGTTTGATCGTTCCAGATCCGGCTGCAATTGTGTCGCTGACAAAGCGAAGTGTACACGGAGCTCCTCCACCTGAACAACCCGCAGACACTGTTCACGAGGCGGGTAAAAGGAACATCGTCTTTTTCGTCTCGATACACACAGAACTCGGAGTCCTAACGCCCCCAGCTGACAAAGTGAAAGCGGCAGGTCGCCTCCTTCTTTGATCCCAAAGCCAACTAGCACCGAGTTTGCGAGGACGAACGTAGCGTGTGGTCCTAAATACGTTCCGGGTGAAGGGCGAATGCGACCAGACCAGACCAGACCAGACCAGACCAGACCAGACCAGGTATGTACCCATCCCATATCAACTCCGGGTCATAGCCATTGTTTGTGGCTGATGATCAGATTAGTACCTCCATGCTCCAGAAATCAACTGTATGAATCCGATCGAATAAGGGCGTAGATGATAGAGCGGCGCCCAACGTCTAACTCGAAGCAGTGAGCAAGGTGACGGTTGAATCAGCGAGCGGCGTTGGAGCCCAAGACCAAGGTAAATTAAATGTGGCCTGTGATTTGTTTGCGGTGCTGAAGAATGTTATTGCATTCAGTCTCGTATACCTGGAATTTTGGAGACACGCTGGTATTTCGACGCCGATCACTCCTTGAGCAAGATATGCTCAAAAAGCAATCTGGATTTTGAAATTGACATGGTAAGTTATGCGGTGTTTGTACTATATGAATATGATCTAGATTGAAGCAGTGTTTCTCGCTACTAAAACTACCTCTCTGGACATCTCAACGAAAACAGACCCGTCGCTTGCTTGTACTCGACTATCCGCCCTTGCTTTGGTGCCTCCCCTTCAATGGCTCTTTCCCAGAAACCATGTCATGCATGAACCTCTGTTTGGGGAATCTGTTGAGCGGG
>JBBPQV010000127.1:0-38275 GCA_038092675.1 Boletus rufocinnamomeus
ACCGGACCTAAACGTCGCTCTAAACTTTGGGCACCTCCACTGACCCCCACATTTAGAGCAACGTTTAGGTCCGGTCGAGGTCCGTGCTAAACATCGATCTAGCCGTGGTGTATAAGCAGTAGTCGAGAGATCAACTTCAAATCAACCCTGCCGAATCAATGCTCCAAAACGGCACTCCGGATGCACATCACTAATAGTCCTATCTAGCTGTAAAAATACATCATCATGGTTCGTGATCTTCAGAAGTCTTAGGTATGTTCAAAGCACTCAGCGTCTCGAAATTGACAAAGAACCCAGTGCGTGGTGGCGACAATGGATTGTATTGCCCAACTCGATGTAGCACTACCCGCGAGCGGTTACGTTGCCAAGCCCTAACTCTCCGTGGTTCGGAGTCTTCTGGCCGCGCCTTCGATGGAATTCTGAAGACTGTGCATGTGCGTACTATTCTGAAGAGCTCACGGCGGTCCCGCATGGTCGGAAGTGATCCTGACTGGTCTTCACCAGGTTCCTGGCTATTCCCCCCACTGGTAAGTATATTTCTGAAAGACTTCCTCACGCCACGGAGATACTGCGCAAAGGAATCGTTGTTCCGAGCACCAAATCTGGTAATAGTGTGGTATGACTCGCTAGTATCCAATTTGCGCCAGCCATGATAATTTCAACCCATTCATCGGCGCAACCGATGACTGATTCACCCGAACTTGGAACCATGTGTTTACGTTGTTCGCATGCTGGTTCGGTTCCCCATGCCTTTATCAGAACGCCCCCGGCCGTTCAGCTCTGGTGTCTTTGTCCCCCTTAGCCCCCAAACCTGACCAGCATCCCATTTCACAGAATGGGGTTTCTCAATTTTCTCTCCAACTCTTTCTACGATGCGAGCATTATGGTTTGGGACCTCCTTCTGACGTTAGGAAACCTTGTCCGGTTTAGCCGTCCTGTCGGAAGAGTTACACCTGAGGGTCATCCAGGCCACGGAGGATATTGGCCAGAGTACATGCCTCCGCAGGAAGGCGACAGTCGGTCCTGCTGCCCTGGCTTAAATGCAATGGCTAATCATGGCATGTCTGCACTTTGCGACGGCCGCCGCGCTACTCAACTCATCACTCATTGCGTTTAGGAATTATTCCACGCAGCGGAAGAGGCATCAAGTTCACCGACGTTCCCGAACATATTCATGCGACGTTCAACTTTAGCGCTTCGTTTTCGTACTATGTGTGCCACTACGCCGCCCGCATGATGAACAAAAGCTACAGTAGAGATACGTTTGATTTGGAGGAGATTAGCAGGCATAACGGAATTGAACACGACGCTTCGCTCACCCGTAAGTGATTAACCATTACTCAGCCAATGTGATCGCTTACTCTTCCATTCCAATCAGGACTTGATACAGCGCTGCAGCCTAACCAAGCGGTAGTGCATGCACCTTTCGTTGAAGAGCTTTGCTCGTTCGCTACTGGCAAGGACGCCGCCGGAAACCCACTTCTCATTCCCAAGGATCTCTCTCGCATTTTGGGGAAGCGTCGGGCCGAGTCCAAGGCGGCGAACAAAGAGTACAGCCTCGCATTCGCCCATAGACTCTTTAGCAGCGCCAAGTGCGTCGTCTGTCATCCACTCCTTCCTTTATAACAGACTAACATTCATTCATTCATTTGTGTAGCACGTCGACGATCCCGACTATTTTTGGTAGTCGAGTAGACGATCTTCGGGTAATTTTCACGGAAGAACGGCTCCCTCCGGGGTGGGAATCGCGGGTTCGCAAGCCCTATGGGCTGACGATTTTCAGACTCAACTTGACTACTCTGCCAGTGGAGTTTGGTATCCGAGAAGCTGACTGGGCCGTCGATGCAAAACGGGCTGCCGACGCTTCGAATCAGGCTGTCGAAGATGTTTGAGGCGTTGGGGGTTTATTGTACTACTGACAATGATGGGATGGTTAGGTGCTTAACGTTGTAACGCTGATCATGACATGCTTCGCTTGTTTTTGCTTCTGAATGATTCGCATACGATCTATGTACTTCTTGACTCTTTTGTTTTCAGTTCTTCTTGCTCTATATCCAGTCTGTCTGCAACATTCCCAGTCAATCAAACCATTTACTGTATCTCGCTAGAGGAAGTATGGATTCTGCCGTGATTATATAGTCAATCTCTCTCACCCGCTACTCGAGCCAGTTTCATGCTAGAAAGGGCGCCCCGAGTGTAAACGAGCCCCACATGTGATGCCGAGTATACACAAAGTGGATGGTGCACCCGTGCGAGCGTATGCGTTGACTAGGGCCATGAAGCTTTGAAGTGCCATCATGACCTGGAGTATTAGCTGGTTCTGGCTGATGTGTGCACTGATCGATCCGTCCTTGGAGGTATGTAGTTCAGAATTCAAGGATTGAAAGAACTAATATGTTACGAAAATGGATTCGTGAATTCAATGTGACAAGCAAGGAAAATAAAAGAATGAGAAAACTCTCCTTCAATTGAGGCACTGGAGACAACGATCACATGGCCAATCCTCACCGAACAACTCAGAAGGTGTCACATTAAATCACTCCTGGCAGACCAGATCATCGCCATATGACCACACGTTCGAGAGCGCGTCCGAGTCGGTGAGTGTATGTTTGATTCAGTATGAATCCAGCTAGGTTACCTTTTGACAACTTATGACAAGTGCGACCAAGTGAAAGGCAGTGGCGTTATTTGCTTCTGTTTATGTTTACCCCCTAGGACCAAGGTGGCCATACCTGACCAGTGCTGGACACATACCACGGTGTGGCTGCGCTGTTCCTAGCTGGGTTCATTTTGTCGTGTTTCTTTGGAATCCCAGAACCACTTGTTTAAGTGCAGTTGCTTCTTTGAAGCCATCGGATTATATGACTGATCAATTCTCGCAGGCGATTTCGTGATTACTCAGGGACCTGAGGCTGGTCCTTGTCAACTTCATATATGTGGAACTCTGAGCCGAATGTACAGCGCCGTCATGTCAACGTCAGTGTATCCGTACACTGACGAAGTATACCTGAAAAAGGTGGTAAACCTGTTGCGCCTAGCCAGGTCCTCGTCCTCAATGTGGCAGCGGACTTATGCCGCCTCTGTGGACAATAATGTCCACAACCATTCATGTCCACAGCAACACTGCGGGTATATAGGTTTGCTGGGGCGAATGATGATCCGTATCGGTCTTCCACCCTTCCAGCCCCCCGCCATCTGTCATGCCTACTGGAATGACATTAACTTCTCCGACCCAAGCTCTCCCCGTAGGTATTACCACCCCTGTCTGCTTCGCTGATCCTCACGAATCAATGTTTTGCAGGACGTTCCAGCTTCAGAGAAAACGTTCGGACTCCCAGACGTGCAACCGAACCAAACGATCGCACTGACCCAGTCTTGCTACGAGCTGGAACCCCCGTTTCCACCACCGGTACCACACAATGCCACCCCATCCATACAGATCCAATCAACCACCGATCACGATTCTGATGCAAATTCAGACGTACCACAAAGTGGAGAGGTTGAGGATGAATACACCCTCAGTGCCTATGGCGACATTTCACTCGGCGAAGTCATAGTTCCTCCTTTACCTGATCCTACGCGTTCCGGTCCCAGCCCATTGCGGCCAAGAGTTCCCCAACCCCGCCTCCGACTTAAAGTGCAGCGGCCACCCATGCCGAAGCGTCGACTGAGTTACTATGTTCCGGATCCAATGCCTCATAGCGGGGGCCTGAATCCCGATGGGCGTTGGCCAGGCAGCTCCAGGCCCATCGACAACGTGAGTGCCTCTGTCGCATAGCTATTTCTGCCACTTACGACCACTTTGGGTTCCTTCTCAGATATCGCCTTGGGTCCCGCATCAACCGTCAGTATCCCCTCTTCTCGTTGATCCCGCGAACTCTCGGACGCAGGAAAATCAGGCAGTTAAGAAGAGTGGTTCGAGTCTCGAGAAACTCTTTGACGAGCTGTTACCCCATTCCCCTTCCATTCGATTGTCGCCACCAGGCTCACCAGCCAGTCAAGTGCTCGGCCTGCCACAAGAGACGCATGAACAGAAGACTGGTGTTCAGCCAGGACGGAACCTGCTGAAGGCGGATGTTGCAGCAAAGGTACCACAATCCTCACTCGTGCCTGCTGTTCGACAGGATAAACCTAAGCCAGTACCTTGGCGTACCAGACTCCCTCCTCGACTCCCGATTCCAAAGTGGGATATGTAAATGGCATGCACAGTTGTATTTCTGTGAAAATAGTAAACGATATTGATGGTATACACGCTATTGCGTTTCGAAGCATCTTCATTAATATTGTAATACCTACTCTCAATTCCCGTTGTACATTTGATTGACCATCCAATACCGTTCCGGCTCGTACAGTGTCTGTACAGCGGAGGCTGATGCGAACGCCGGGGAAGAGACGCTAAGCGCCGTGGTCAAAGAAGACTCAAAAGGCGTTTTTGTACTATAATTTTGGGTCACTGACACACAAAGCTCACTATGCTACAAAAAAAAACACTTTCTGCAGGTGGATCAGCGAAAAACGAGTGGATGAAGTTGTCCACTATCCCATACATTAATGCGGAGCAAAACAAGTCCGTAACGGGGTCCAAGAAGATAGCGAGTGAGTCAGTATGGTATGGTATGATATGGTCTCTTCCACACACGACGCGCCGTTCAAGGCAGGGCTAACCACTTTGCAAGAAGCTTAGGGAAGCTAGGCGTTCCAAGACCTGTCACAGGGTCCCAACCTGTACTCGTGTTGAAGCCAAGCGTGCCACAACCAGAGTTAGTACCGTTAGTGATATCGTTGAAGCCATCAGAAAAGTTAGCAGCATAGATCTGTCACGGGACCATTAGTATTTGAATGTTAAAAAAGTACAAATACGCACAGTGGGGTTGATGAAACCGATGGGGCCCTTGCCCACCGCGATGCGGGCATCGTTCACCATCGTCAATATAGCTCCCACGACAGGCGAGGAAGCTGAAGTGCCATACGCAAGGTAAAAGAGGCTATCGACCTGACAATGTATAGGTTACCAATGCAGGCTCACGGCGGACGAGGCTGTTTCGCCTACCGCAATCACGTAGTTAGCGCCGTTTGCAGCGATATCAGGGTATGCACGAGACTAAACGGTCGGGTACATGGTAAATGAGTCGTACGGATGAAGAGCACACCTAGCTTACCTTCCCGGTCGAGTTCCAGATGCTGCTGGGGTACGGGGGAGGAGTATTGCTCAAGTATGAGCTGACAACAGCCTTCTGGTAATCGGGTATCGCAAAGTAGTTGCTGAATCCACCACCAGAATAGATGACTTGTTCACATGCGCTCTCGGGGTCATAAACGGTCTTTCCGGGGCTCACTTGCGTTGCGCCGACTGCAGTGACGTAGGGGCAGGTGCTGGGGAAACTAGGGTTGAAAATCGTGCCATCCGGCGTCCGAGAGCCTGCACAAAACACGCCAGTAAGAGCGTGTTGTTCCACAAAGGAAATGACAATACCATCTGAGTTCAGACAATTACCATTGTTACCCGCAACGCCATAGTCACCGGAAGCGTACAGAACGGTAACACCCATGAGACCAAGCTTTGCATATTCGGCACACTGGCGTGACGCGTAAGCAACTGTCAAGTCGGCCTCGTCATATCCGTAGGAGGTGGAGATCACGTTGGCAGGTTTGACGGTGCCGCAGGCCTCGGGACCTGGTCAGAGACGATGTCAACTCGAGAAGACATGGATGAAGCTTTCTAACCCTTATATCCACCAGGTAGGGGATCCGGGTAAATACCATCCTGAGTCGGGTCGTCGCCACCCTCAAAGGTACAGTAGGAACCATCAATCGCATCAAGGAAGTTGTTGAAGGATGCACCTGTAGGAGTCCGTCCTGGGTCAGACAGCAAGCGTGTTATACGATCTCATTTCAGACCTTCGACCAGGTCACCGACTTGATACAAGGTGACATTTTGCTTCGAGGTTACAAGGCTCATGGCATACTCAAGATCGAGGTCGGACTCTCCGCTGATGTTAAATCCTGACTGCGAGTTCAATGCGCCTGGTGAAGCTTAAGTGACCTCTCCAACATGTAGATCCAGTGCACATACCACCGTCGATAGAGACCAGGATAGGACTGCTCCCATAAGTATCCGAGGAGAAGTTCTGAGCGAACAGATTGAGATCATCCTGACGGTACGATCCCGGGGTATACTCGACTACACGCTACCTCAAATGCAGTTCGTTCGATGACATCACCACACTCACCAATACCATAGCTGTTATTCTCGGGGACAACCGGCTCATAGGACAATCCGTACAACGCACGGAGACATAAGGGAGTGATGTAAGTATCACAGTCCGCGAGCTGGTTCAAGTTGGTCCAGTCCAACACTTGTCCGGTCGTCTTCGGACCAGTGCCACTGCTGGGTTGACCGATAGACTTGAGCGTTTGACCACCACCCGAACGCTTGGACAACTTGGCATCAAAGTGGACCGTAGGGGTCACAAAGTCGACGTGGGCCGCTACGTGCTCGGGAAGATGGTAGCTTTCACACGCTGAACGCATGGCACCAGCACGTGTTGGTCGAAACGTATACCCGCAAACCCGCTATGCTACTCACCAACATGTTCAGCACCGGTCTCGTATCCATACACATTGTAACTTGCATGCAACAGGTCCTCCGCTTCCTGAACGGTGGCCTTGAATTCGAGCCAACCCCTGGACGCGGAGAGTTTGATACGGTGCGACTCAATACCACTGTCGAGCAACCAGTCCCGAACGGTGTCGAGGGACTCGCGACTTGGGGCAAACGTCGAGGCGACTTTACCAGCCGACCAGTGTTTACCGTAATTGGGAGAGTCGGGATGAGACACATCATAGAGGTATTCTTCAACTTTCTCGATGTCGGACTGTGCGAGCGCGAAACGGAGGGGGAGAACAGCAGTTGCAGGGTGCTTGCGAGCTAGCTCCCATCCTGATGGGATGTGTGAACGGCGCTCATGCAGAATCCAGCGGGAGAGAATCGGATCCGAATTAGCTGCAAGTCCGAGAGACAGTAAAATGAACGGGGGGAGGAAAGAACGCATTGCTGCGAAGGACGATGAATAACTTACTGATCCCTTAAGTTCTTTATAACATGGGCTTCGGATCAGCGCTCAAAAGCCGTTTATCGATGTATCAACTTAGCCCATGATATTTCCTATCCGTCCTCCAATCACAGCTCTCCTCGGCTTCCAGTGGATTAACAGATAAGGTGTTTGTAGGCATCTGCAGAGCAACTGGAATGAATGCTTAGGCCGGGAGAAGTTTGATGGCAAGTTGCGTGTGGTTGTGGTCGTGGGATGGAGACTTGTCATTGGCGGGGATGCGAAATCGCTACGGCATGGCTGTGCGAATATTTCCGATCTTTCATATCAGCTTGGCAAAGATAGCGCTGACCGTAATCTTTATCGTTACCAAGCACTACGAACATTACAGATCTAGTTTGCACAACTACTGAATGAATAGTAGGCTTCCTTGTCTGCAAAAGAGTTCAAATAGTACTGTTGATACACATGTAGGCATGCCATCGTACTCAAAGATGTTTTTGTCCAATCGCATGGCGTTGTAATTTTGGGTCACCAACATACAAAGACCATTATTCTACCTCCCCCCTAAATAAACAAACCATTTCTACCCTGAGGTGGATCAGGCAAAAGGGAGCAGACAGGGTTGTCCACTCCCCCATGTATTAATGCAGAGCAAGAACAAGTGCATAACAGGGTCCAAGAAGATAGCAAGTGAGTCAGTATGGTATGATATGATGTGGTCACCTCCGCACAGGATGCGCCGTTCAAGGCATGGCTAACCACTTGGCAAGAAGCTTAGGGAAGCTAGGCGTTCCAAGACCCGTCACGGGGTCCCAACCCGTACTCGTGTTGAAGCCGAGCGTGCCACAACCAGGGTTAGTGCCGTTGGTGATATCGTTGAAACCATCAGAAAAGTTAGCAGCATAGATCTTGTTGCCATGTCAACGGGACCATTGGTATTTGATTGCTGAAATAAATGAAAATACTCACAGTGGGGTTGATGAAACCGATGGGGCCCTTGCCCACCGCGATGCGGGCATCGTTCACCATCGCCAATATAGCTCCCACGACAGGCGAGGAAGCAGAAGTGCCATACACAAGGGTATAGTTACCGTCGTACTGACAATGTACAGCTTATCAAAACAAGATCAAGATCATGACAGACAAGAATGTTTCGCCTACCGCAACCACATAATTAGCGCCGTTTGCAGAAATATCAGGGTATGCACGAGACTAAACGGTCGGTACATGATAAGTGAGTCGTACGGACAAAGAGCACACCTAGCTTACCTTCCCGGTCGAGTTCCAGATGCTGCTAGGGTATGAAGGAGGAGTATTCGTCAAGTACGAGCTGACAACAGTCTTCTGGTATTCAGGAATCGCAAAGTAGTTGCTGAATCCACCACTGGAGTAGATGGCTTCTTCACACGCGCTCTCGGGGTCATAAACGGTCTTTCCGGGGCTCACTTGCGTTGCGCCGACTGCAGTGACGTAGGGGCAAGTACTGGGGAACCCAGGGTTGAAAATCTTGCCATCCGGCGTTTGAGAGCCTGCACAAAACACCCCCGTAAGAGCGTGTTATTGCAAAAAGGAAAGGACAATACCATCTGAGTTCAGACAATTACCATTGTTACCCGCAACGCCATAGTCACCGGAAGCGTACAGAACGGTAACACCCATGAGACCAAGCTTTGCATATTCGGCACACTGGCGTGACGCATAAGTAACTGTCAAGTCGGCCTCGTCATATCCGTAGGAGGTGGAGATCACGTTGGCAGGTTTGACGGTGCCGCAAGCCTCAGTACCTAGTTAGGCGCAATGTTAACTCGAGACAACATGAATTAGGCTCTTCTGACCATTATATCCACCAGGTTGGGGATCGGGATAAACACCATCCTGAGTCGGGTCGTCGCCACCCTCGAAGGTACAGTAGGAACCATCAATTGCATCAAGGAAGTTGTTGAAGGATGCACCTGTACGAGCCCATTCTGGGTCAGACAGCAAGGATGTTATATGATCTCATTTCAGACCTTCGACCAGGTCACCGACTTGATACAAGGTGACATTTTGTTTCGAGGTTACAAGGTTCATGGCATACTCAAGATCGAGGTCGGACTCTCCATTGATGCTAAATCCTACCTGCGTGCTCAATGCGCCTGGTGGGGTTTAAGTGACCTCTCCAACACGCAGACCCAGTTTACATACCACCGTCAATAGAGGCCATGACAGGACTGCAACCATAAAGATCTGGGGAGAAGTTCTGAGCGAACATATTGAGATCGTCCTGACGATACGATTGGGGGGTATACTCGACTACACGCCACCTCAGACACAGTTCGTTCGATGACATCACCGTACTCACCAATACCATAGCTATTATTCTGGGAAACCGGCTCATGGAACAATCCATACAACGTACGGAGACATAAAGGAGTGATGTGAGTATCACAGTTCGCGAGCTGGCTCGAGTTGGTCCAATCCAACACTTGTCCAGTCGTCTTCGGACCAGTGCCACTGCTGGGTTGACCGATAGACTTGAGCGTTTGGCTACCACCCGAACGCTTGGACAACTTGGCATCAAAGTGGACCGTAGGAGTCACAAAGTCGACGTGGGCCGCTACGTGCTCGGGAAGATGGTAGCTTTCACACGCTGAATGCCGCAATGGCACCACAACGCATCGGTCGAAACGTATACCCGCAAAATCGCAATGTCACTCACCAACATGTTCAGCACCGGTCTCGTGTCCATACACATTATAGCTTGTGTGCAACAGGTCCTCCGCTTCCTGGACGGTGGCCTTGAATTCGAGCCAACCTCCGGACGCGGAGAGTTTGATACGGTGCGACTCAATACCACTGCCGAGCAACCAGTCCCGAACGGCATCAACGGACTCGCGACTTGGGGCGAACGTCGAGGCGACTTTACCAGCCGACCAGTGTTTACCGTAATTGGGAGAGTCGGGATGAGACACATCGTAAAGATATTCTTCCAGGTCCTGGATGTTGGACTGTGCGAGTGCAAAACGGAGGGGAAGAACAGCAGAAGCATGGTGCTTGCGAGCTAGCTCCCATCCTGACGGGATGTGTGAACGGCGCTCATGCAGAGTCCAGCGGGAGAGAATCGGATCCGAGTTGGCTGCAAGTCCGAGAGACAGTAAAACGAACGGGAGGAGAAAAGAACGCATTGGTGAGGATTGCCGGGAAGGGGGAAAATGAATGACTTACTGACCTCGTAAGTTCTTTTAAAATACCATGGATCAGTGCAGTAAACAACAATTAGCCGACATTCAATGATCTATCTAAAATTGGTCCGACTCCTCGACTTCCTTTCTCGCGAGCCGCGTCCTCCAATCACAGCTGAGACTCCACGGCTGGCCCGTGTAGAACCTGCACAGTTCTTGGCAATAATTTGGTTCCATCAGTTCTCTCGGCTAAACGTCTCACGGATGAACGTTACAGACCCGTCTTGCAAATAGACATCTTAGCAACCTGGATGAGCCCACTTCTTGACCATGTGGAGGGCTCCAAAGTCCTAAAAAAAACGACCGGGTGATCTTGGATCTTCGTCGAAGAGCCACACAAGCCCCGAGGAAGCAGCAACGCCCGTTCGCGTTGCTGCTCGGCCGGTTTTAGAATATACGCGAGGAGAATCGCACACCCGTTGATAGTCGACTGATTGTGAAAGTCCCGGTCAATCAGCGGATGGACCCTATAGTCTGGTGAAAACTGGTACCATCCAGTCACTACCCCTACCACCCAGGACCATTGTAGCCGCCTCAGACTGAATGGATCCACGCATCAAAATTACTGTGGAAATAAATAGTTGATATCTATGCACAGCCAATGTCGTGAATGTCGTAAAATGTCGTCGCTAGCCCCGCAAGACCCTTGTAAGTACATTGTCGACAGTCACATCAGTTATCCCTCCGTTCGATATCCGTGATAGCCTCTCCAAGGGTATCATAGAACGCATCGGGACCCAACAATCTAACAATACCCGCCTTTTCAAACACCTCTCGGATCCCAGATCGGAGGTGAGTGATGTACAGGTGAACGTCTCGTTTCTGAGCAGATGAAAGAAGAGTCAACAAAATAAAATAAAGATAGTGATGGGTATTTCATCCTCACCTTGTATGACTCCAACAGCTCATGGAAAGTTTGTACAGCGCTTTGCATTCGAAACGGTTAGTAATGAAGTAACCGATGGCGAAACTATTACACATACGTTGCATCGCAACTGTCGACGTCCGCCATATGGAAGACCAACACTTTAGGAGGTTGTCTTCTGGGTTCCTCAGATGGATGCGCGTGGTGAGCACCATACAGTTCAAATCTCCGTAATCGTCCTATCGGTAATGTTAGTCGTTGGCTCAGCACGGTCAGACGACAACACACCTTTTAGTTGAGAGCTATTAGCTGAAACAATGTAAGTAAAGGGTTGGGTTGTCGTAACTATTTCGCGTACCGAAATCAAGGCTCTCCCGAATGCGCACGATCAATGTCCCAGGAATGTCCTCTGCTTCAGGGACGTCAGTCACGGGTCGCCACTGATTTGTACCTGGAACACGGCCCTGTATCGGATTGCCAGTCAACAACTCCAAGCTTCGGGATTTAGCAGGACTCACAAGCACCGTCATTCGTGTTTTCGACGACCGTCGGACAACAACCAGAAGCGCTATAATCAAACTAACTACGATACCAATCTCAACGTTCCAAACAACAGAAAGAGTGAACGTGATGAACATCATTGCTAAATCCATCCATGCTCCAATCCTAATGTTAGATTTCAAGGTTAGGTGCACTTGCTTGAAGGAAAATAACGTACCTGTAGTAGTATACCAAGTCATGTGGAACCTCGGAAAAGAGCGACATAACGGATAAACAAATGCTGTGAAGACGGGGATCAGTGCGGACCATATGACGTGGCGCGGGAGAGACAAACATGGAAGCCAATACACATTTGGGCAAGGAGTAAAGAGTAGGAAGGAGGAAGAACGTCGCTAGAAGGACAAGCCCCGCGGTGATCAGCGAAGCCAGCTGCGTCCTGGCACCGATATCGCCATTAATCCGTGATCTGTCATCTCGTGGGTTTCCATGTCCAAACAGACACCAACTGTACGAACCTCACGATGGAACCGAAGGCGGGAAGGGAGCCTGGAACAAATGATCCAGCAAGATTGGCCGCACCCAACGCAACTAGCTCGCGGTTCGGACTAATTGAATGGCCGAAGCGTTCCCCGTTCTGCTTCGCAGCTACAATGCTATCCAAGAATCCAATAACCGTGATTAGACTGTGAAGTCCAACAGTTAGCTCTCAGCTTCGTGTACAACGAAGACACTCACATCGCGGTAGATGTTGTGCCGCGCAAGAAACGGAACGTGTGTGAGCCCAGGGGAAGCTTGAAGAAATGTTTGCCGGTCGATATGTGGACAGAGCCGAGAATTGCGACGCCCTCTTGATCCCAGTGCAGCTCATTGGATATCCCTAAAACGATGTTTTAGTAGGGGCACTATTGGCATCACCACGACTTACAAGTGGAGGCAACGACGACGAGAAGAACCTCAGGGAGCCGATAAATCCACCAAGTTCTCTTGAAGGATTCTTTAAAAAGTCGTAGGAAAATCAGAACAAACAATACTCCAAAACTGATGATGGTTGTCAGTTTATGGGAGTGTGTCCAAACATATTCAACGAGAAAGAGGATCTTGTCTAAAGTCGTTTCGGGACGGACTTGGTTCTCCAACGCAGTCAAACCAAACATCGGGATGAGTTGCTCACTACGCGCGACATGAACGTGTGTACAACAACGGAAAAAAAAACATACGCACACAGTGACCACAACCCCAACGGCAGCCACAAAACCGCGGAGAAGGGCACGACTGAGGACAACGTCCAAAAAGCCGAGGCGAAGGAAACCCAGGAGGAACGCGAATAAACCGACCTGGCATTGACATATGTAGCATCTCGATGAGGATATTAGGAGATCATACCTGAAGGCCTATCGCAGTGGCCACAGCAACACCTAGTTCATCGGGAGAAGAATTGGGGTCCGCGTGACGATACTCGGTCACGGCTTGACCGACAAGCAGCGACAAAGAGGCTTCTGGTCCAACATTGAGTTGTCTTGAGGTTCCAAGAAAGCTGTAAGCTATGGGAGGTATAGAAGATGCGAACTGACAGGAAAGATAGTGCCACGTCGACTAACAGACGAAAGATTGTTGCTTACAAGGCCAGCGGTTGGACCAATCTTGGCTAGCGAGGTACCGTAACTGACCGACTGGGGTATAAGCATAGCAGCGAGTGATACGCCCGCGAGTATATCGCCACCGAGGCTGAACTGCAATGAGAAGCGGCGCAACGAAGGCAAGACCACGAAGACTTACAGAGAGAATGAGTAGTCGGGGATCCATGCGGTTGAAGGCACGTAATATCGCAGTCTCCTTGCAAACTTGGTGTCGCGTATTTTTGTTCGCTTGACCCCTTCAAGTACTGGGAAAACAAATTGGTTTTCAGGTAGATGGAACGCAGTATATGGAGACTCACCGACGGTCGAGGCGGCATCTGCCGCAGGAGGTGTATTTGCGCCATACCGAGCTGGACCAGCTTCGACATCGTCTTGGTTGAGAAGGCGTGCCCTCTCTTCCGCACGCACCATTCCACGAAATGAGGAGATGGAGGTAGAAGTCGAAATTGTATGGAATGGTGTGTCATTCGCGCTCATTCTTAATGACCGGGGGACAGCTGTGCAGTTCCAGGAGGACGGTGGACTCCACCAAGCTTGGTGACACCTGATACAATGTGCCAAATGCGACTCTACGCCGGGCGGCTCTGCTTGTCACGTGCATCGGCATACATGGGGGGTTCGAGGCGTCGGTCTGCATGGAGACATCCATTTATTTATTTTACATTCCCTACCATTCCCTAATCTGGTTCGGACAGCTTATCGACCCGGACGGTTCTCAGCCCGAGACCGTTGGACCGTGGGGAAGGCGGGCAAGACGAACCAATTGCAAATCGAGACCGTGGCTATTTCCGCGATGCTGTAAATGGCTCTGAGTCGCGATAACAATCTGAGACGTGCGACTCATATCAAGATAGGAGTGCCCAGATCCGTGTCAGTTAAAATCGCAGAGTTTTTATCTTTATGATGAGCCGCCCATTTACAGCGTAGCCGGCCATATATATACTGTTTACTGAGGGGAGCCAGCTCGGTGGAGATGCTCGCCACCAAAACCAAACAAAGCCAATCACAACCGCGGAAACGGTTAAGTAGTAAGCTCTTGACAGCACACAACTCTTCCTATCCGTCCGCCATGTCCCACTTCACTCTTGTCCTTCTGGCGGCGTCGCTGGCTTCCTCAGCGCTGGCCACACCTCTCTCTACCTCTCCTTACTCCGCGCAGCGTCGTCCTTATCTCGGTGTTGCCCCTCTCGTCGACGTCGAACACGTCCACGGCACTATCAACAACTCGTACATCGTCGTGTTGAAGGATGATATCCCCCTCTCGCTCATGCAGAACCACCTCAACTTCTTGCAATCTGCTCACCAGTCCGACTCTCTCCTTGGCGATAATGTTGCTTCCGGTCTCCACCACGTCTATGACACCCACATTAAAGGTTATGCTGGAGAGTTCACCGACGGAGTTCTGGAGCAAATACGTAGAATGCCCGAGGTCGATTTCATAGAACGCGATCAAATTGTCCATACCACCGACATTGAACCGATCCACACCCAGAAAGGCGCACCATGGGTATCCCCCTTTTTCTTCCGCTTATCCCCACTCTAATCTCTCCCCCAAAGGGTCTCGCTCGCATTAGCCACAGGGACAGACTCACCTTCAGCACCTTCACGAGCTACGTACACACTTTAAACGGCGGCGAGGGTGTTGACGTCTACATCATCGATACCGGTATCAACATCCACCATGATGAGTTTGAGGGTCGTGCCGCTTGGGGGAAAACCATCCCAACCAACGACGTAGATGAGGACGGCAACGGTCACGGTTCACACTGTGCCGGTACAATCGGATCTCGCAAGTATGGTGTCGCCAAGAAGGCAAACCTCATTGCCGTCAAGGTTCTTGGTTCTAACGGCAGTGGATCCATGTCCGATGTTATCGCCGGTGTTGCGTGGGCTTCGCAACAGGCTCAGGTCAAAGCTGCAGCTGCCCGTGCCGAAGTCGCTGCGACTGGCAAGACTACTCACAAGGGTTCTGTCGCTAACATGAGTCTTGGAGGGTCCAAGTCACCATCCTTGGATATCGTCGTTGACAGGTCCGTCGAAGCTGGACTCCACTTTGCCGTCGCAGCTGGTGTGTGAATCTCGAATAACCTGTAATTTCATCTGCTCATGGAATCTAGGTAACGACAACAGGGACGCATGTGACTATTCGCCCGCGGCCTCGAAGAACGCAATCACTGTTGCAGCCTCCACGCTTGGTGACGAACGCGCCTACTTCTCAAACTATGGCAAGTGTGTGGATGTCTTCGCTCCTGGTCTCAACATTCTCTCCACCTATACCGGTTCCCCAACGGCAACCGCCACGCTCTCGGGCACCTCCATGGCATCGCCTCACGTTGCTGGCCTGGTCGCGTACCTCCTCTCTATCTACCCCTCTGTGACATTCAACCCCTCCATTCCTCTCCAATTCTCTCCCGAGACTCTCAAGGTTGAGGAGGCATATGCTTCCTTCTATGCCATTGCTCGTGCAGCACTTCCTTACTGGATGTCTCAATACCTTCCTGCACCCGACTTCTTTGCCCCAGTTCCCGGTCCTGTCACCATAACTCCTACCGAGCTGAGGGATGCTCTTTTGGCGCTCTCGACTCACGGCGTCCTTACGGACCCAGGCAAGGGCTCACCTAACTTGCTTGTTTTTAACAATGCCACTGCCTGAAGGAGGGACTTTGGTCGTCGCTTTTTTGATATTATTTAATGCTATAGCGTAGCGTGATCTATTTAGATATCTCCAATCTACATGTTGATCTGCTCCAGCAGTACTTGTACGATATAGCAACGATAACTTCGCAATCTCTCCCACAATGAGGCCTTCCGAACGACTGAAAAAAAATGTCTGGGGACGGATCAAGGAGGGTCTCCTTGTCCAACACAGAAGACTGCGACCGTAGTTTAATGTTTAGCTTTGGTGCCTCGCGAAATTTTCAACGGGTTGGTGTAACCATTATCCGAAACGTAGCTAAAGTGTACTATGTACCGACGGACAAAGTGCTGGTTCCTCCACACCGAAATCCGACCTGCAGACTTCTTGATGCAATAAATGAGATCACACCCAGTGTGCAACGATGTAGGCCTCCTGCCTCAGCGCGGCTACTGCCTCCGCATCCGAGTCCCGATCTGCCTGCCACGCCCGTACCTCAATCGCCCTCGCGATCTCGTGCAGCGCTACTGCGCACCCTTTGTGCGCGGGAGGGAATGCGGCGAGAAGACTGCGATGAAGGAGCAAGGTGTCTAGATATACGCCGTTCGTCGTCTGAAAGGCGTTTGCAGCGGGGTAAGGGTACGGAGAGGGAGAGAGGACGGGGGACTCTGGGGCGAGCGAAGCGAGGATGGACTGGAGGAAGTGGCATGCGGGGAGTTGAGAAGGGTGGGCGATGATGGATGAGGTGGGCAGGGAGTCGGTGTGGGGTTGGTCGGAGGAGCTGGACTTTGAGCTTGATGACTCCGACGCGTCGGACTGATAAAGGGTATTTTGGACGAGGATGAGGGGCGTCGGGGGGAAGGAGGTGGGATACTCACAAGGTATGCCGGGTCCTCCGTGCTTGCATCGTGCTCGTTTGCACTTTGCGATACATGTGGGACATAGGCCGCCGCTTCTGTCTCGGGAACCTTTCTCCAGTGATCGTCAATGATAACTTACTCGGATATGAACCGGACGTGACTAACATTGAATTTCCCCTTGGTTAGAGACATGGCCTGTAGAAGATGACAAAGATCGACTTCCGACTGATAAGTCTATGGTGTAGTAAGAGTTGAGCGATTCGGTCGTCCATACAGACGATAATCCTCACCGGAATGCCGAACTCATGACCTTGGTCATATCCTACAGCGACCATGGGTCCAACTGGGGATGTCATTTCAATATCCATCGCGACTATGACTTGGGGTGTTTGGAACAGAGAGTGGGGGAGGAGAATAAATGTCAAATAATCCGTTTGGCGGGCGGGTCATGCGCCCTTTTCCAGTATATGTACCGCACCTCGGGAGGGCATGTGGTACCGGGCACTTTGCCTCGTGTTCACGGCACGGACCGGACATCAGTGCTTCCGGGAAGCTTCCTCGTTCTAGGGCGAATTTGGAGCAACGTGTCTCAACCAATCATCAGGCGAGGGTACATTTCATCTGTTGATTGCGGGAGATTGTGGTCGAGGCTTGGGCGGGGGGGACCCGCAAAGCATGTGATACTGATAAGCGTAGCAGAGACCAACCGATATCGAGCCTGGCTAACTCTGGACGAACCCATTCATTGGCCTGCCTACACACATGTGTCTAGAGGACACTACACCCTGCTCCTCCGAATCCACCCCGTGCCATGAGCGTGAAGCATGTCAGACCCAACGTGTGCGCGGCAGCCCTGTGGCAGACGGTCAATATAATGCACAAAAATACAAGCGCGTGAATGAACGGAGAAGAATAGCAACGACTCAGAGAGAAGATTTGATCCCTGTCTCTGACGACAGGGAAAGGATCATTCAGAAGCGCCTGGGAGACCTCCTGTCAAACGTACACGGCTGACCGATACAGCATTTTTCATCTTTGTAGTCTCAAGGGTTGGAGGCGAAACAGCCGTCTCTGACTCACCTCGACGATGATCCGGTTTTGTTGACCAGCGCTGGGCTGTGTGATGGGTGGCGACATGGCTTGGCAGGCGTCCACACCAACGTGGTCATATGACGCTTATCGATTTCCCACGACGTACGGTGAGGCCACCACGATAGCGAGCAGAACTCCACCAATGAAGGTGGGTTAATCTCTCCAGAAAGCCACTATATTATCACTTAAACCTTTATTTTATAGCTTGCGTCGTTTGGTGCACTCCAAAGACCGTGTACAACCCACAACGCCGTGCTTGAAAAGGCTCGGTAACCTGAAACAATGTGGTCGTAAAGCACGTTTCCTCAGGGTTCTGACATGACATGGTGATGAGCCCCTACGGAGCCCCCTGCTTCATCGGGTGAGCGATCCATGTTTGGGCAGCCCTGATTAGAATCTCGATCAGCATGAGGCCCCGACACACCAAGTCAGGATAATGTCCGCTACAGCACCGTATTAAACCACCTCCTGCTTCCCATCGATCCATCAAGTTCCCTGCGCGCCAAATCAAGAATCGTCAGTATCAATAGCTCTGGTCAGTTACTCCGAGTCGACTTAATAGATGGCTAGGGTTCATTCTTCTTTCGTAGATTGCCGGTGATTGGCTCGTGGGGCGACTTCCAACTGCAGGTCGCCTTCTGTGACTATCTATCATGGATGATATCGATGATCACCCGAAGCATGTAAGAGGTACACAGGAAACGTATTCACAGTATAATACCCCACGTATGCCATGCGAACCCTATGGGACCGAGGAACCCTATTTGCTCATGCGCACCCTCAGTAGCACACGAAAACAACGCCGTTGGAGGGACGAGCAATAGCAAAGACAAACCTGGCGCAGAGAATCCGATAACTCCGAGTTCTGATGATGATGACGAAGCACAACTGAACTCCGATCTACTGGCCGCCTGGACGCAGCGGTTGCAGATTCTCACTGTTGTGGTGTGTCTACGATGGTGTCCTTCTGACCGTATCTATCTTTATGACACAACGTCATCAAGACTACCTTTCTGGCATCGACGGATGGGATGCTCTTCACCTTGACAGCTCTCAATACACAGATCGGAATTCCCACAAGCACGACTGCTCGAGAGCTGGTGTATTCTTGTCTTGCGGGAGCCTTAATTTTCCACATCTGTTCATGTAGGTGACTCATGTGTTGTCGTTCTCTCTACATTCAATCCGTGCATAGGTATACTCGGTTATGTCGCATCGTTCACATTGATCCGCTACCGGATCATCGACGCTGTTCTTGAGGACGATGATACAAAGGTTGGAGACATCCAATTTCTCAGGTCTAAGTGTAGCTCAACCAGCACAGCGTCGTCCGCGAAGGGTTGTCCTAGAGCCAGTGCGCCCGCTACGAGAGTTCGTGACCTTTCTGCAACGTCCAGAGGCACTTGGGTTCCCTTCTGTCTCTCCGTGCTCTCAGTCTCCTCCGCCACCCCCACTGTCTCTTCTAACGCATTGCTACTTTACCACCCTTTGTCTCACTACGGTCGGATTTATTTTGGCACTCACTGGGATACTCGCGTATATATGGGCTGGCTTGCCAGTGGTAGTTGGTATCTTCTCTACTATTTGTTTGGGCATCGGTGTCAGCGCAATTGTGTGGGCGCTCGCTATGTAGGCCGTTGGTGCGGTCTATCCTGTCCTTTTTTCTATAAAATATCGATGTCATCCAAAGCATTCACGTCGGTGTTTCAGCAAGGAGCCGGGCTTTGTTCTAAAACAGGTCATGGGCACGAAATTTTTATTTGGTAGGTATTGTATTTGCCCAACTTTCCTTTTCTCACCTTCCCCTTGTGGTCCAGCTCCCCAGCATGGTCCTGAACTATGCCCATTGCTCGCAGGAAGTGCTACTTTGTCGCCGCCGCCCACACGATCTTGCAGATAATTATACCATCTTGTTGATCCCGCTCCACACATTGAAAGAGACTGCCAAACTAGTGCTCGATGCTACTCACCCGAACACGGGTACAAACACACTGCTCAGGAAGCCACTGCCACGGTTCTTGGATACGGGTGAGACGTGGTTTCGGGGCTTATGAAGGGTTGGGCCGCAACCTTCAGAGAACAACGGACAAGGCCGCCTGTGGTCGTCATGCTTTGGACCGAGCAAAGGTACGGACACCCCAGGCTGGCATAGCCTAAGGCGGGTCAGTGACGTCGCGATAGAGACTGATATAAAGGGGGCCCTGAAATGCAAGCTGCCACCTCACCTGCTTGAGATCTCGTGAAGGCTCAATGGCATGGGCTTTGCCGATGTGAACGAACAGACGAACGAAAAATAAATGTTGTAGCGCGTTTGGCGGTTGGATCCAAGGCATGCATAAAGAAATCCCAGACTTGCCGGGCTGCGACGAGAACGCCCACGAGTGCGCTTCCGAGCAGCCATGCGCATGCGAAATTGCGGATCACGCCACGTGTCCCTGTGTCCCCCTGTGGCCCTTCATACTTACAAGGTGAGATGTTTTCGTCCTGTCACCGATCTGCCAACATCAGACTTGTATAAGGCACTCCGAAAGTACCTTGAATCAGCGTGGGAGATGTGTTTTGCTGTTGAAGGAACAGTCGAGCTGTTCCAGATTTTAGCCCTTGGAGGGGAAGGATATCGTCTAAGGAGCGGGATTAGAGTGGTCCATTCATCACAAGTCGTTCGAGAGGTGTGGCTATAATATTAATCCGAAAAGCACACAAGCTGGTGACTATCATACTGTGCGAAATTTGGTGGGGATACTGAATACTGGCGAACTCTATTCTTGATAGGAACTTTGGTCCTGTGGATAATAATTGGCCAAGGAATAGATCCAATTTGAGGCCATGAAAGGCTACATGAGGGCAAAATTCAGGATAAAATTTCATTCGTCGGATTATGGGAAGCTTATCGATTGATCTATATATTTCTGTGCTTCATATCTTCCGTCATTGTGACAAAGGGACACCCAAATAAGTCAGTCAATGGGAAATTAGTGACAACTTGACACCGTGTCACCATTCAATCTAGGGTAGCGAGGAAGGCGAACAAGCAAATGTCCAAATTTGGTCTGAAGTGAACTACCAAAATTGGCTGTTAGCTTTTCTGCTAACCAAGAACGGTAGGTTCAATGGGTTGGGTGCCAACCAAGCGCGTTCCGATGAGTATAAAGACACATTGGTGCGTGCTGGTTGGGACTCAGCCAAGCTACTCGCGCCACTCTTATTGTTCTGCCCTCTGCTTCCATTCTCATCAGACACGTTAAATCAACGTCTCACTTCATCGGGCACTCTCCAGAACAATAAACTCGTCCTAAAATCGATATGTACGGCGCAAAGTTTTTCGTATTCTACGTCATCGCTGCCTTGGCTGCTGTGGGTTAGTCAGAGTCCAGCCATTATTTGAAGTAAACATGCTGATGGATGCTTTCAGCCTCTGCCTCACCAGTCCCTGTCGCAGACCCTGGAACACCTCTTGCAGACACCGATATCACCGCTGTGAGTGCTTTCCAATCTTCCGTGGCCACAACAAAACTGATTTTGGACGTAAAGCGTGAGCCCGGTTGCGCAACTTTCGGCCGACGCCGGGGTGGCTGCATCTAATCGACCATGCATCTTTGGGACCGCTGTTTTCCTCTTTGCCCAGAGATTCAGACCCGTATAGCATACCCTCGGCGATAACGTCGTTTATGGTACACTCTTTAACTTACTTGACGTTCGTTCTGGATAGCAATGAGCGTCGTTCATCTTCTTCCCCGTCTTTTATGGAGACTTGCGTGGCTGTAAAATCGGCTGATAGATTCTGTATTATTAGTTGTCGGCTCGAGAATTCGATGTAGCTTTTCATCTGCGGTTTTTTTTTGCTGAATGCAAGAGATTTAGAGAGACTTATTGAAGAGTGGCTCAAACACTTGTGCAACGGCCAAGAACGACTAATGGTTGAGGTAGAGTCAAAATTTGCACGTTTGCGTAGCCTCTCTTACCTGCAGAAATGACCGAAGACGAGGAAAGCCCCGTTCTAAGTAGTAGTTGTCAGGGTAATAATCGAGCACGTCAGAGAATCCTAGATTGATGAGTATGAAGTTCTCGGGCGGTTGATTTACGACGAAAAGACGAACGGGACTCTGGGTATTGATGCGATGAGATCGCGAAAGCTCGGTGTCTCGGGAAGAACTCGCGAAGACGAGCCAAGCCCAGAATACATTGATACACCAGCATCCGAGACAGAAAAAAATCTTGGAAGCCAGACAGAGTCTGTGCTGGAGAATGGCCCCGTCGAGACAGATTCGACATAGACAAACAAGGGTTGAGACTTGAGCATGATGCATGATGGCATGACAGCCGATCAGAACGATCAACCGTGTTCGAACCAGCCACTTCATCATTGAACATTGAATATTGATCATGGGATTAACCTCACGCACGGAGGTAGTAGCCATTCAAGCTCGCAAAGAAAACGACGGTACGAATCTGATCTTTGTCAGATCCAGATCCAGTTCAGGGGACTCTTGAGGGTGGTGGAACTGACACTTTGGGACGCCACGGGTTGGGAAGGACAGTACGACCGATAGCATTGACTTTCCACGGCGGTACATTCACCACGTTAGCCAGGAGTGGTCATGCACTCTGAACGCCATTACGCTGCATCAAGGAGTACGACTGGTTGGCCGAGGTTTTGGAGGGGTCGTCTGGTTTGGCGGAAACCGTCCACGGTGCCGAGAACAGCCTCCGCTGTAAGAACAGGCATGGGTACGGGGCTCACCGGGGGTGATCGAATCCGAGCAAACTATGCTTCGATCATCGTCTATATCTGTCACTGATTGCCTTTCTTCTCTGCTCGCTGGGCGAAGTTCGTCCTCGTCGCCATCTCCCAAGCAATCTTCGAAATTGATCAGCTTCGTTTGTAGGGCAAGGATTGAATAATCGGAGGGCGAGCAGTTTACGTTTCGGGAGCTTAATCCCTTTGTGGCTTTGGATCCTCGAAGAAGTAGATTCCAGAGAGTGTAACGGGTAGAAGAAATGATGTTTTGTCCTATGCGCTGGTGTGCAGAGCACGACCGGACGTGTGCGCTTGACTTGGTGTTGAGACACTTCTGACACCTACATCAAAAAATCAAGGGTCATGACGCGAGGCTGGCTCGATATCCGCGCCGCGGCTGGTGCACCGTGAAAAAGGAATACAGTAGCTGGAACGGGGTGTCTTAATTTCCGTTTTTGCCAGCCGTCATCGAAATAACGTTACTGTAGATGGGCCACGTGGCCAGTTGGACGGACACTTACCCGAGATCTCCAGCTTCTCAAATGCTCTCAGTGACCTTGTACCCTGGCCTCGCTGATCCCATCAAACATATATCACCAGAATACGTGATGTTCCAGCTTTGCTTCCAGCTCTTCGTCGACTCTCTGTCGGCCATCAGGAACTTTTCAATCCTTGTCCCTCTCCTCGGTTCGGAACATAACTCTACCTGGATGTGTTGCGCGGGCTCAGTAACCTGGAAGAAACCCATATTGCGGGTAGAGTCGATATAGTGCAGGCCCACGTCGCTTTATGGCCATCCTCATCCCCACTCGAGCGACCCGCACTCAATGACCTGCTCTTGACCAATGTTGGGCTACACTCTGCCTTGCGAACCGTCTCCTAGTCAAGCCATACCCTCTGGAACAAGTGTTCCGACAGGATGTATATGATGAACCTGTGCTGGACTCGCTCATTTTCCACATGGGACGCTTGGGAATCTTGCTGATCGCCACGAGTGTTGCGACGAACGAATGCTCGAGCGATGGGCAGATATTTTCTAGAAAGGCAGTGCGTTTTGCTCGCATAGGGCGCTCCCTGTGATCGATTTGGCGCTAAGACAAACCGAAGCTCTAAAGCACAGAGACAGCAGTCTCGTTAGAGCAGCGGATGGTGTCTGGCTGGGCTGGAAGATCACGAAATACAAGTCTTCGCCGGGGTGGCCGGAAGTAGAGGCAACCAAATGGGTAATGAGTCTGAGTGAGATCCATCCTTGAGCTTGAGGCCTGAGGCCCAGCGAGAACCGGTTCCCGTCGGCCTGAGGACCGCACCCGTTGATCATCGATGTAGATAGGTGGCATGCATTTGGATAGAGTACAGCGGAAAATATTGCTACTCCTTCTGGGTCAGAGCATCAAGAAAGGTCCTTTCCCGAGTTCCATTGGTTGGCGGTATCGGGAGCTGCAATAGAAAACAGATCCCACTCCAAGGTACAAGTTTGTCCACTAAAGTACCCGTGCTTGTAGCATGATATCGCCGACGCACCGGGTCAGTCCGTTGGTGTCTTTCACATGGCAATGTCTCGACACCTCCGAGTCGCATCTATGCGATAATACATCACTCGGTTGGTCAGTAGGGATTGGTTGTGTACTTGTAGACGTCAATCGATTTGTCTCCGTCACCGTGCTCGAATCGAATCAAACGGCCGCCAGGTTATCGTGCTCAACTGAGGCCGGATGATGTATTGGCCAAGTAAATGAATCCCTGGATTGCGTGCGACCCAATCGGACAAGGAGAGGGATCGCGCCGGGCGACACGCCCAATCCCGCAACCGAACACGCCGTTGCGGGTATGCACACCAGGGTGACGTCAAGCGAAGACAGACGGCGCTCTAGCAGACGGAGCTGCGGGCGCCGCGTCTGAAGGCTCAGTTCAAGACTCGGTATTTATGTAGAATATCTCTGGGAAATGGAACGGGGGTTCACCGAGGATAGAGCGGGGAAGCGGAAGCGGCGCAATGAGTCGAGTCGGGAGAGGTGCGGTACCGCTGGGGGAGGGGTGGTTGGGGTCCCTGTTAGGGGGCTGATTTTTTTGGCGCGAGTCGCACGGGCAAGTTGCACCCTGTCCTTTCCTTACAGCCTCAGGCTACAGGACACCCTCTCCATTCCCTCGCCCAGCTCGCCATCCACAGCGACGGGCACCGTTTTTCATAGACAGAAAACAAAAAAACTAACATTCAACTTTGTTCTTCGCCTGCTGGCAGGTCACGCTTGACGACCACCACACGCGACAAATCGATTGTTGTTTTCTAAATATCTGTCCATCGAAATTCGTACGTCTCCTTTCCTTTCCCTCGAGCCTTTTCTCGACGTCCATGTTTTTAATCCACTCTTCGATCATTCCCTTTTTCCCTCAAGAATGAGCAAAGCTTCCACTGCATCAGCAAAGACTCCAGCGCAGCTCCCATCGCAGTCAGCTTGGGCAAAGGGCCCCCCGCCGAATAGCAACTCTGCAGCTCCCTCGCCGCGTTCTCAGTCTCCTGCTCTGTCCCATGCACCATCTCCGATAACCGCTTCTCACTCCCGCCGTCCGAGTGCGTTAGGCCAGGGCGTGCCAATAAAAGAAGGCGTCAGCATCCCGCGGAGTAACGTGGGCTCTGTCAGACAAGGTACGTCGTCATGTCCATCCATCCCTCTTCTCGTTTCTTTCCTCACTCGTCATCTCAGGTTCTGCCGTCACTTTTGGTTCTATAGACGACCTCTCTCCCCCCTTGTCATCTTCACCTGCAGCCACACCCGTGGTCAAAACCGAAAGCGTAAAGTCCTTCGGATCCGTACCCGCTACCCCATCCACCCATGTCAATGGTAAACCTCCCGCTTCTGTTTCGACCGCCGGCTCTTCGAAGCTCCCTGCTCGGCCCGCCTCATCCATTTCAGCGTCCTCAAACGTGACGTCGCAGTCCACCACGCCCGCCACGTCTTCATCAACGACTTCGGCTCCGACAAAACCCGCACTTGGCAAGGCCGACATTGCCAAGCTATTCCAGGGTTCTTCTTCCGCACCTTCACAACCGTCATCAGACACTTCCTCTCCTTCAACTCGACCGTCTAATTTACCACCACATCATCAACCCTCTTCGTCTGGACAGCACCCCCCACAACCTCCTGCGCAGCCTTCCCAACTAGGTGCGCACCAATATGCGCAGTTTGTACCCGGGATGCGACCACAGCAGGGCGCTGGCGGCCCGCGCTCACCGGCCTTCCCTCGCGCTGTGCCTAACGGCACTGGTGCCCCTCCTCGACCCATGGCGGGCCCTGGTGGACCCGGTGGTCCTCCGATTCCCGCTAGTCCGCGACTTGCTCCCCATCCCCCGCATCCACACCAGCCTCCCCCCACAGGAGTTCCTTCTCAACAGGTTCCTCTCCAACCTATGCCTTGGTCACCTTATTACGTACGTATTTCCTTATCAAAATATAGCCATTCACCTCTGTTTCCTAAATGCCCATGCCATTAGTATCAAGTAGATGCCTTTGTGCAACCTCCTACTTGGTTCTATCATCACCCCATGCACCAACAACCCCATCCTCCACATACGCCTCACCCACCTGCGCCAGCCACACAGGGGCCACCTCACCCTGCCATGCCCCTATCACCTCGAAATCAACCTCCCAGTTTACCCCCCGGTACCCCTACACTGGCGCATGCCGTTCCGCATACACCTCATACACCTCAACCGCCGCCTTCGCACACGCACCAACCTTCGAGCAACATTGGTATTTCATCCCCTCCTCCCACACCATCAACCACCACTGGCCCGTCTGCCCGTATCCTCAACACCAATGCTTCCACATTCGTTCCCACTCCGCGTGCGCCTAAAGCAATCGTGATAAAGAATGAAGACGGTACGGAGGTTGATCTGGGGGCGTTGAAGAAACATAGTCCGCAACCGCCAACTGTACCGATTCCACCGCCATCGCCGGTTACAACCAGTCGCCGTACTACATCAGTTAGAATTGAGAGTGAGGAGTCAAAAAGGAAGAGGGAGGAGCAGGCACGATTAGAGCAGGAGAAAAAGGAAGCTGAGGAACGGGCAAAGAAAGAAGGAGAGGAAAGAAAACGAAAGGAAGAGGAGGAAGCCAAGCGGAAGGAGGAAGAAGCCAAGCGAAGAGAGGAGGAGGAGAAGAGGGAGAAGGAACGGTTACGGAAGGAAGAGGAAGAAAAGGAGCGGTTACGACTTGAGGAGGAGGAGCAGAAACGCAAGGAGGAGGAAGCCAGACTCGAGGAGGAGCGGCAGAGGGCTGAGAAGGAGAAGGAAGAGCAAGAGCGCGCTGATCGGGAAGCTGAGGAACGGCGGCAGCAAGAAGTTCTGAGACACGAAGAGGCTCAGTTAGAGGCCGAGGAAGCTCAGGACCTTGTCGAATCTCCCCCCGAAGATTCCAAGGAACCTGAGGAAGGAGAGGTCATCGAAAACGGGGAAATCGTGGAGACCCAGGTCAATGGTGATTTAACCGGCAAGCTCCAGAAGGCTCCGAAGGAGTCCCTGCGGATAGATACGTCGTCCATGCCTCCGCCTCTAGAGATCCCCAGACGACGTCCTGGTCCTCTTGACATTAACGCGGCGAAGAGGGATTTGTCCGCTCCCCCTCTTTCTGCGTTGGCGACGGCAAGAAACATCGAGAGACTTCAAGACATTGAGTATCCCGAAGGGGTCAGAAGCCCCAGGGAGGACCTCAACAAGGACGCGATGGACGGCAAGTTCAGGTATCTAAACATTGTTGTTCGTGCTCTTCTTTTTCGATTTGTTCACCTTCCTACAGGTATGACCGCGACTTCCTTATGCAATTTATGCAGCTTTGCAAAGAGAAGCCTCCTAACCTTCCACCACTGGACATCCTGGGTATCGAACCCGTGGATCAGTCAACCTTTAGCATGACTCGTGGTGGTTCAGGACGCCATCGCCAGCCGCCAAGTGCGATGACACCGACTGCTCGTCAAAGTTCAGTTGGACTCGGGATCTCTAGTGGCTTCGGCACCAAGCCAGGTGCTGTCCCGAGTCCTTTCGCCATGGGTCAGTTCTCCACCCCAACGGCCAAACTTACGAGCGAGGAACGCTACATGATGTCAACAACTGGCACGCGTTCCGCCTCAGTCAGCAGTGGTCCCGCCTCTTTGCAGTTTGGTCGTCCTGCTATGACGCGGACAGCATCTCAGGGCGGTCCAGGTGGGCACCCTATGATCAGCAACCGTACTCGAAGCAAGCGCGGTGAGAGGCGTGCGGATGCAAATAAGGTTCCCCATCCTCAAAGTGAAGGATTAGCCTTCGGTGCTCCTGGTGCTATGCCTATGTTTGGGGCTGCTTTCGAGCCCGTTGCTCCCCTCGAGATATCTGCAAATCGTTGGGTCGCTGGGAGTACTGTTCGCAAGTCAGGTGCTGGCGACACTGATTCCCCCGAACTTGTGGATCGTAAAGTCAGGGCCCTTCTGAACAAACTTACCATGGAAAAGTTCGACTCTATCTCCGACCAGATCATCTCCTGGGCGAACAAGAGTGAGAACGAAAAGGACGGCCGGACACTCATCCAAGTCATCAGGCTCGTGTTCGAGAAGGCTACGGACGAGGCCGCATGGAGTGAGATGTATGCGCGCCTCTGCCGGAAGATGATGGAGACAATCAGTCCCGAAGTTCAAGACGATGGTATCAGGAACTTGGAGGGCAAGCCTATTGCTGGTGGTCAGCTCTTCAGAAAGTATCTTCTCAATCGCTGTCAAGAAGACTTTGAACGTGGCTGGGTTGCCAAGGAGGCGACGGCTGCAGCAGCTGCGGCCAAGGCCTCCGATGATCAAGCTATCAAGGCTGCTAATGAGAAGAAGGGCGATGAGAGCGAACTCTATTCGGACGAATATTACGCCGCCCAAAAGGCAAAACGTCAAGGTCTTGGTCTCATCAAGTTCATCGGTGAACTTTTCAAGCTCCAGATGCTCACGGAACGTATCATGCACGAGTGTGTCAAGAAGCTCCTGGGCAACGTTGAGAATCCCGAAGAGGAAGAGATCGAGAGTTTATGTCAGTTGCTGAAAACAGTCGGTCAGCTACTCGATGTCCCCAAGGCAAGAGCACATATGGATGTCTACTTTACGCGGATGAAGGAGCTTTGCAAGAGCCTCAACGTCAGCCCACGTATGCAATTCATGCTTCAGGTAACGACCGTTTATCGTGCGTTGTTTGCGTTCTTATTTATCTACTTTCTCTTGATAGGATGTGATCGAGCTCCGTGATCGGAAATGGGTGACTCGCAGCGCTGTCATTGCTCCCACCACTATATCTGCTGTTCATGAAGCTGTACGTATTTGGGATGCGAGTTTCTTGTGGTGTCAAGTGACTAAATTGGGTACAGGCTGCGAAGGAGAAGGCAGCCGCAGAGGCCCAGAATTACCAACGTCTCAGCATGTCTCGAGGTGGATCAAGGCGTGGTGGTGACCGGAATGCGGAATCTGGACCTGACGGTTGGACTATGGCTGGAGGTTCGGTCGCTCGACCACAACCAAAGGCAGGCGACTTGTCACAATTTGGTAAGATCAGCAAGGCTGCGACGATGGTCATGGGTCCCAGCAGCGTTTTCACCAAGAAGGACAACAAGCGCGATTCGTTATCTCGGACGAGCTCGAGTTCTAACATGTTCTCCATGCTCAGCCAGAATCCTGAATTGGCGGTCGATGCTGCCGCTAAATCCAGCCGACCCCCTAGCCGGAAGCCTTCAGTGGACCTTGGGCAGAGTGGAGTGCCAGAACCTCCCCAACGGAAGAAGCTGCATCTCCTGCCCCGCACGAAGCCCTCTCCAGCCGAGGAAACCCCCCCTGCTGCTTCTGATGACGAGCCTGAAGCACCTGCTCAGATGTCAGAAGCTGATGCGAAGAAGAAGATTGATGAGGATGTCAAGGAGTTCTTCGCTGTCCGGAGTATGGACGAAGCAGATGTCTACTTCATGAACCTTCCCGATGAACACCGCTTCCACCTCGTCGACAAGTTGGTGGGCTCCGCTCTGGAGAGCAAGGAGGCCGACGCAGTCCTCGTTTCGGAATTCTTCGCCCAAGCAGCATCAAAGGGCCAGTGTTTGCCCGAAGTATTTGAAGCTGGCTTTATGCCAATGGCGGAGTTCTTGGATGATATTGCAATCGATGCTCCTAATGCGTTCAGGTTTATGGCGATCATGCTAAAGGGTGCAGGTTTCGACAAGGACGAGGAGAGGCTGGGCCGGATTGCTGGCAAGTCGATGGACAGTGACAAGTTACTCCAGCTCGTATCATCGTAATACGTTTCTTTACCATGCATGTCATGTATTCACCCTCACATTCGCATCATTTTTCATTTTCATTTTGGGCCCCGCACGGTTGCGGTCTGCTTTTTCTTTCTTCAACCTTTTCATTAATATCATTCGCAGGGTGACACACCCCCGTTCTCTGAGGCTGTTGGCGTGTTCTGGATGTCCTGCACTAATATCTGCGCACCGCACGGTCCCACTTTTCTCTGTTTTCCTACGTCTACAGCATAGGCTACAGCCGACAGTACATCGGGTAGTACCTCGCGAGCAAATACACTCAGATGACGGACTAGTAGTGAGAAGTTGAGAAACAAACGGTCTAATTGATCATCCTGGCCAACTAACAGTTTATCGTGCCCCTTGTGGTCACACTAGTCTGAATAATGCCCTATTGGCTCGGTGTCATTTTCACTGTCAGAATCTCCCAATATTTCTAGTGAAGAAAATTGGTACAGTAAATATACTCACAATGTATAGCATTGGTCTCCCAGCCGAAAAGCACTTTCACAATGGATACACCCCACAGCGCACCGACTTTTGTTGCTCCCGACATGATGCATTATGAGTATATTTCCTGTACCCCGCCTTCAAGCCTGTGTGATCGGAAGTGGGGCCGTACAGACATTTCCGTCAAGGCATGGACATAATTGCCCTTAAAATGTTGATACATGGTACACCGCCCTGGGAAACGGTCGTGTCACTGTCAGTGCATGCAACAGGGGCTTAGTTTGAAATAAGCCATCTCCGTACTCTTTGGCCATCGGTCTCATAGCTCAGTAGTGCACAGTTCATTCATCGTGTTTGGGGTGAAGAGACTCGAGGTCTGTCCTTATTCCGGGTGAGCGGGTCCCGATCCGATGCTCCGACTCGTTCACTTGAAACGGCGATTAGTATGGAATTGCCTGTCGGTTGGATTCCTGTTCCTCATGCTCCCAGTGGGCAGAGGTAAATATGCACTGAAGAGCCTGAAAAGTCTTGCAAATCCAGTGGAGCAAGTATCACAAAAACAAAGAGATCCTTGCTGGGCGGTTCGGATCGGAAGTATTTACCTTTGGGAACTTTGGACGGGGGGTGAATCGATAGTGTTCCTACTAGTATGGCTGCGATATGGAAAGTCGTTGATAGTGTATGTCAAGAAGGGAACATTGTCAGCCCCTTCCAAATAAGCAGTTGAGGGGCAGAGAAGCCACCTCGGAGTCGGAGTGGGAGACCCTGAATTATCACATCCGGATCCGGGATACGAAGTGGCACCGAGTCGTCCATGATATAAAAACCAAGCTATCCCATTCTCCACACCCTACTACTAGTATACTATCGACACAACTGAACCACATCGTTTAGTCAAAGGTGCAACGACATGCCCGACTCAGCTGCCCACCCAAGATTTTGGACGACCCTGCGGAGACACCTCAATTTCTTCCGCATACATCTACTCTTCTTGTGCGCCCACGCATCGAGCGTAATGACCCTCGATTAACTGTCATTTTCTTCCAGTACGTTTACTCCCTTGGTTTGCTCTGCCATCCTGTATGCCTCCAATGGAAGGTACCCTATCGCGTACATTGATGCGCTTTACAACTCGGTCAGCGCTGTGACCGTCTGTGGTCTCGGGACGGTGAACTTGAGCCAGCTGACGGTCTGGCAGCAAGTCCTGTTGTTCATTCAGATGTGCGTGGGAAGCCCAGTAAGTAAAATCCTGGCACGAAATGGCAAGACCCGTGATGGGAACAATGATTGATAGGTCGTGGTGTCATGGTTCATGGTCTTGATCCGGAGGTCAGTTCGGGTTGTTCTTCCAACAGTCTATACGCCCAAATCTATTGACACAATGGACGTGGTATGACCAGGCATTTCTTTGCGAAAAAGTTCGAATACATCATTCAAGCGGAAGCCGCGCGCCGCGCTCTGCACAAGACACAATCGCAGCAGTCCCATGGATTGGCGAGTGCGACTGGAAGGCGCAAGTTCATGTGGCCTGTGACGTCACTCCGTCGGCGAACCGGGTTGAGTCCCGTGGCGGAAAACTATACTGGCGAGGATTGGTCATCTACGCCGAGGGAGAACGGGATGCACAAGAAGCTCAGGACGGATATGATTCGCAGGATGGACGCACCGCCGAAACTCGTCAACCCGAGTGGGTGGATTAGTGAAGGGATTACTACGCCGCTGAAGCGGCTCTCGACCAAGATCGGGAGTAGTGGAGGACAGGCCCGGGAGAAGGAGCAGTTGGCTGAACAGCCATCGTCCCCCGTTCGGATCGACTCTAGGATAAACTTGGCGAGCAGTCCTGTAGCAGAAAAGGCAGAGGACGCCGAAATGCCCTTGAACACGTACGTTATTCCCGGGATTGCCCTGTAATAGGCACTGACGTTACAAGGACTTCTCATAGCACGGTCATTCCAGAAAGAAATCAGCCTGCCTCTTGTCAGTCCACTCACCCACTTTTGAATCATATATTGACGTGCCTCACTTTATAGCTGGCTTGGGTTCGTTCGATTCTAGTGCGCTTCAGAGTAGTCCGCCGCAGTTGTCTCCCACTGCTGTTGAAATGCCTCGCACGACGACCGTCGAATTCGCTCAAACTGTAACTCGTCACCACGTGTCACTAACTCCAGTTCCAAGTAGACATGATGATAGCGCGCGAGATCCCCCTATCGATGAACGCCCAAGAAGGCACCTGCGTGGTGATTCGTATTCTCACAGACGCCCAAGCGTAGGAGGACAGTCGCAGGTATCATTGACGTGGAACCCTTCCCAACATGCATCCCAACAGATCATGGATCAGACGGGACTTGGGCAGGCGCGAGCTAGTCAAACTGATTTTGGGGGATTTCCTATGCCGCCCAAGTTACTTGGCATACTGTTCCGACGTTTGTTTCCCAGGGCAGCGAATCGTCTTCAAAGGACTGTGACGATTCCGACCACAACAGCCCTCTCGGGGGGAGAATTGGGTCGGACAGCAACCATTTCTGGAGTTGGGCGGAGGGGAGCTGCTGGAAACATACCGGAGGGTTCCAAGCCGGTTGCTTATATCTCTTTTGATGCGATTGTGGGGCGCAATTCTGCCTTTCAGATGCTCACCAACGAACAGTTGGAAGAACTGGGTGGAGTGGAGTATCGCGGGTTGAATGCCCTGTTGTGGTTGGTTGCGCTGGTGAGTATTCAAAGGCAGGGAACCTGTATTGACTGACGATTCCTGCCACGCTGTGTACATAGTATCACTTCGGGAGCCAGCTTATCGCATTCGTTGTTATTGCCCCCTACATGGCCACGCCAAAGTGGGCCAGTGATTTTGTTCCTCCTGCATTGATTCGACCAGTAGCGACCCCATGGTGAGACCGCTTTTAAGCTTCCGACCGACATTGATCAGACTGCTGTGTTGGACCCGATAGGTTTTCTCTCTTCCAGGTCGTTTCAACATACACCAATACTGGACTTTCCCTTGTGGATCAGTCCATGATTCCGTTTCAAACAGCCTACCCAATGATATTCTTCATGGTCTTCTTGATCTTGGCCGGAAATACAGGTTTCGTGAGTTTCTTTTGCTTTCTAATTCAACAAAAGGATGAAGCAATGACCTTGTCTACTGTTCTCTCAAGCCTATTTTGTAAGTAATCATTTTTTCTGCACGGACCTCTAGATTGATCCCTCATGTGCAGCTTGCGATTTATGATGTGAGCACGTTCATTTCTATTACCGTTGCATTATTTAGAGCGTCAATTTAGCTGGACCATTGCAAAGTTGATACCCACCCAATCTCGCCTCTACGAGACCTTGCATTTTCTCCTCGATCACCCAAGACGTTGTTTTGTGTATCTATTTCCGGCTCATCAAACTTGGTTTCTCCTGTCCGTTCTAGTACTACTGAAGTGACTATTTTGTCTACTTATGCCAATGAAGCCTGGCTAATTCTGTGCCTTATAGCTCCATCGATTTCTTCTGTTTCATGGTTCTTGACATCGGAAACCCGGAAATTGAGTCGATTCCATTAGGAACTCGATTCGCAGCAGGGTTACTACAGTCCACTGACGTTCGTGCCTCGGGGTTCACCGTCGTTCCACTTGCCGCATTGGCTCCAGCTGTCAAGTACGTCTGCTCGGCTTGTGAGCGACAGTCGCCTTGCTCATTGTTTGTCCAGAGTCATGTACGTAATCATGATGTACATTAGCGTATGTGCGTATACCTTTGCTCGACGAGCTTCGGAGGCCTGTTGACAACGACTTGCCCCCAAGACCCGATAGCGATGAGGTGAGTCGCATCGCTCTCGGGGTATGGAATTTGCTGAGATACATTCAGCGTACGTTCTACAAACGTGTATGAAGAGCAGTCACTTGGGATTTTCCACTCGGCCGACCAGTTGTCTTTGGCAGAGCAAGCATTTAAGACTAACGAGTCACGAATGACTATGTGGGGTCGCTATCTAGCGATGCACGCACGTTACCAGCTTTCTTTCGGTGCGTCATTGTTTATTTCACATATCAAATTTCTTTGAAATCCCCGTTTGAAGACATGTGGTGGCTGGCACTAGCCGTTTTCCTCATCTGCATAATAGAGGTTTGCAATGGATGATTCGTTGGGTCTCTGTGTCTGAATATTCTATCTTTAGAAGGATAACTTGACTAATACAGAGATCCAAAGCTGGTTCAACATATTCACGATCTGTATGTGAAAGCATGCTTACTGCAAGACACCGCTCATCAAAAACCTTACTCGCCAGTCTTTGAGATAGTTTCAGCATATGGATCTGTCGGACTTAGCCTCGGCATCCCAACCGTACGTGCAGTTCTGAGTTCACGACCAGTCTTATCTCATCCAAGGACATAGCAAAACTATTCTCTCTCCGGGGCATTCCGACCACTATCGAAGCTTATCATCTGTCTCGTTATGATACGTGGTCGCCATCGCGGTCTCCCCGTGGCAATCGACAGAGCGGTCGTGCTCCCGTACGAGTTTGAAAAAGCGGAAGATGATGCAGACCCACCGCCAAAAGTGGACGAACGGCGGTCCAGCCGATATAGCGTCGACGCTGTCTCCCATCCTGTTGAGGGACCTACAGATGACGTCAAACACGAACACGCAATCGCGGAGAAGGAGCAGGTAGGTGAAAACGAGGACAGTGAAGAGCGCGGAGCGGAAAGATGGGGAGGAAACTCGGATAGTTAGTCACATGGGTGTCTAGGCTGGCCTAACGCGTCGCCAATGTTGGTTAGCTTGCGGCATTCTCGAAGAGTAAATTAAATGAAATTGGACGTGGTGTTCGAACTTTGGAGATGCCTACCATCACATTCCGACTAGGAAGCGAGAATTTTTCCTGTGGATAGTCCAACGGTGAATTGTGTGATCAAAGCACCTAGTACGAACAAACGCGATGTAAGTGAATACGAAACCGTTGATGCCACGGCCGAGCGCATACGTAGGGGGCATCCATGGCCAGGAATCAATTAATCACCGTTCATCTTTGATCTCATTGGCACGGTCAGTCCATGTATGAAATGGTTGTATTGAGCGGGGTGTTCCTCAACTATATAAAGCTGAGGAGGTTTATGTCGACAAATAAACAGGACATAGTAGAGTAGTATGAGTGGTGGTACTTTTTCTCATAATCTATGCAATGCAGCGTGATGTGAATGTGGATAGCGAGAATGTGGACGAATGCAAACGAAGGGACGGCGAGAGAGCCACACGGAGATCAAGCAAAAAGGATCAACGAGCCGAGAACGAGAACGAGGGAATTTAATCCTTCTTCTCCTCCTTGTTTTCAGGTGATGGCTCGGAGGCAGCATTCTCAGCGTTGCGCTTCTCGTAGACCTTTTGGAAAAGACCAAGCGAAGCTTGTTGGGCCTCATTGATCTTCTCCCGGATCTGGTCCGCAGTAACCGAAGCATCGCCAGCCTGACCCTTAACTGCCAGTTCGCGGAGTTCTCCTACAAGCTTAGTAACTTTCTCTTTCTCCGTGGCGTCAAGCTGGTCTTTGAACTCGTTCATGGCTAAGGACGAATTTATGAGCACCCATGGCGCATGCGATGACCATGAACTAACCTTTCTCCGTGTCGGTGCAAACGGATTCACCCTTGTTGGCCTCCTCGATAAGAGCACGGCGGGCCTTGTCGGATTCGGCGTACTGCTCAGCATCTGAAACCATGCGCTCAATGTCCTTGTCGCTAAGACCCGACGAAGAAGCAATGGTCATCGATTGATCTTTCGCAGTGGCCTTGTCCTTGGCAGAGACGTTGACAATGCCGTCTAGAAAACGGTCAGCATACACCGAATAAAGCTGATCATTGAAACTAACCGGCATCGATGTCGAAGGTGATCTCAATTTGAGGTACACCCTTGGGTGCAGGAGGAATACCAACGAGGTTGAAATTACCGAGGAGCTTGTTGTCCCGAACTAATTCACGTTCACCCTGGTAGATCTTGACCTCGATAGCAGTCTGACCGTCAGCAGCAGTCGAGAATGTTTGCGACTTCTTGGTAGGGATAGTGGTATTGCGGTTGATCAGCTTCGTCATGATACCACCGAGGGTCTCAATACCGAGGGAGAGTGGAGTGACGTCAAGGAGCAAAATGTCAGTGACGTTGCCAGCGAGAACACCACCTTGGATGGAGGCTCCAATGGCAACTGCTTCATCAGGGTTAACGCCCTTGCTAGGGTCCCGACCGAAGATGCTTTTCACGGTCTCGCCGACCTTCGGCATACGAGTCATACCACCGACCAAGATTACTTCGTTGACTTCACTAGATTTCACACCAGCGTCACTGAGTGCCTTCTTGCAGGGCTCGACAGTGCGCTGGACGAGTTTGTCAACAAGGCTCTCGAAGTTGGCTCTGCTCAGTTTCAGATTGATGTGCTTAGGACCCGACGCGTCGGCAGTGATGAACGGCAAATTGATCTCCGTCTGTGCCGTCGACGAAAGCTCGATCTTGGCTTTCTCTGCGGCCTCGCGGATTCGCTGGATAGCCATCCGATCCTGGTTAAGGGAGATACCCGACTCCTTCTGGAACTCCTTCAGGATATGGTCAATAAGGGCAATGTCGAAGTCCTCTCCGCCGAGGTGAGTATCACCGTTGGTGGACTTGACCTCAAAGACGCCCTTCTGCATCTCCAATATCGAAATATCAAAAGTACCACCACCGAGATCGTAGACGGCGATGACGGATGAATCTGCGCGGTCGAGACCATAGGCGAGAGCGGCAGCAGTGGGTTCATTGATAACACGGAGCACATCTAGACCGGCGATCTGACCAGCATCCTTGGTAGCTTGCCGTTGTGCATCATTGAAGTATGCGGGTACAGTTACCACAGCATGACTAAGTGCAGAATGTTAAGTTTGTTCTGGCAGATACCCCATGACGAGGGACATACTTGAGTTTCTTGTTGAGGTATTGCTCTGCGGTCTCCTTCATCTTCGTAAGTACCATAGATGACAGCTCTTCCGCAGACTGTAAACAGTGTTAACACATATCATGCTTGCAGAGACATCCACTCACGAATTCCTGTGTCTTGTCACCATTCTCAACTCGGACTGCCGGACGACCATCACTCTTGGGAATAACATGGAAAGGCCTACATGCCGAGTAAGATGAAGGAGAAACCCGTGCGACGTATGTACCCACCAGTGCTTCATATCGTCCTGGACCTCCTTGTCCTTGAATTGGCGACCAATCAAACGCTTAAAGCCGAAGACAGTGTTCGAAGGATTGACAACTGCTTGCCGCTTAGCAGGGAGACCAACAAGGCGCTCTCCATGTTTCGTGAAGGCCACAACAGAGGGTGTTGTCCGGGCACCCTCTGAGTTTTCAATGACACGAGACGACTTCCCCTCCATGACGGAAACACATGAGTTCGTCGTACCCAAATCAATACCCACGACGGGTCCTAACACAAATTCAAGTAAAACCTAAACAACGCTCAAGGTGAAAAACTACACACCATTGATCTTGGTGTTCATGTTCCTCGCGATCGAGGACCGAGGAATGCCCTACAAATAATAGATGAGGACTTGGCAACTAGCACGGAGGTGGGACGCACAGCATAGTTGCCTGAACGAGCGGCGGCACGGAGGGAACGAGCTGCAGTGAACATGGAGGAAGAGGATGAAAGTGAGGAGAAAACAGCGGCGTAAATTTTTAGACCCTCCGTGAGCTTACGTCAGCACTGCAGACGCCGGAATCTCCCACGTCGCGCGTTCGGGCCACGTAACCGACGGAAAAAAAATTATGTACTTCAAATTTTCGTGTGAGATGGAACTACACGTCAGACTGCAAAAATCAAATAGTGTATATGTGCCGGAATCCATGAATTATTTACACAACCCATATCATAAGCACATTCATAGTGCACGTGTCCAATAAAATGAGAATTTATTCAATGGA
>JBBPQV010000128.1:0-38165 GCA_038092675.1 Boletus rufocinnamomeus
GAGAGGCTCGTTGGCCCGCTCAAACATGACAACGTCGTCACTGGAATCAAGTTCTCCCCGGATGGCGAGCACATCGCCACTGCCTGTGCTGGAGGTCCAATCCGCATCTTTGACAGTCACAACGGTGACGAGCTCGTCACCATCCAGACTACTGTATCCCCAGCATGGCCAACCACTCCACTTGCATGGTCAAAGGACGGTCAACAAATTTTTGCGGCATCTGACTACGCGAGAATCAAATCTTTTGATCCGTCCACAGGCTCCCAGACCCTCGAATTGCAGATTACCGATAGTGGTAATGTCCACTCCATCACTCTAGCCGGCAACGGCAAATTCATCGCTACCTACGCATCACTTTCCATCTCGTTCCCGGATTCATTGACTCTCTCTCACATTGGCCCCGTCATCAGGGGAAATGAAGAAGTACGTTCGATTGCCGTCTCTCTGGATAGTCGCTATCTTGCGACTGGACGACAAGGGGGGAAAATTGTCATACATAACCTTGGCGGTATTCTCCCGGATGTCCATGTAAGCATTTGTCCACTCACAATGCTGGCGTGTCGGATAAACTACATTTCGTCTTCCTCGTTGACACACCATGTCAGACATCCGCTAGTGACGAAGAACAACCTTCGACCTCACATCCGGCAAGTAAAAGTTTGCCGTTCCCTCAAAACGAGTTGCGCTGACTCCCATACTCCAGGAAGACCCTGGCAAATCGAGTCAAACCGTGTCCGAGACACACAGCGATAACGGCGATGGCGATCTCCTCGAGGTATCGGTTTGTTCCTTTCCCTCTCCAAGCAAAGTCTCACGATCGCACAGGTCGAGGTGCCATCCGGCGTGCCCGCCCCTCAATTCGACTTTGATGAGGTTTGTGATCGCTACATTATCCTCTTCTCTTCGCGTTGACACTGCTGGAGCCAACGTCCCCATCATCCTCTGCTCATCTGCATGAGGATGAGGCACCGTCGCTTGACGTGTCCCGTCCCGTGCCATGGTCATCAGATGCCATACGCATGACCTACCCTCCAGGGGCATGTCCAGAGGAACATCTCGATACTGTCCAGTCGTCTCAAGCCATTCCAAAGTTTAAGAAGTGGGTACAGACGAGGATCAAGAAGAGTAACAAGGACGCCACTTCGCACAACCCCGATCTCGTCCCCAGAAAGTCGCACCGGCCCACCGATCATCAATCTCGTTCGCAGTCGCCGGTGAGAATGGATGCCACATCGGAGGGACCTTCGCGGATGGCTGCAGGTCAACGTGTACGAGTGAGTGCTCTTCCTTGATAGACGATCGGATGCGGTGTGCCTAACATTTCATCATAGCGAGCAGTCGCGAAACCCGTTGTAAAACAAAACGTTTGTTGTTCTTCGAGTTTGTATGCAGGGACTCATTAGACGGCGTTACAGGCTAAATCGCGGACCAAGGGTACTCACCCCCGCCATCGGAACAAAAGTGCTCCTCGTAGTGGACAAGGCTCTGCAAATCCAAAGGAACCAAACCCAGTGCGGTTCTTTTTTCTCGTTATTATATACTATGTCATGATGGCTCATTTCCCATTAGGTGCAACAAGCGAACGATGCATCTCTACCCCCCGTCGGGGGGGTCCATCTTACAGTGCGTGTATTCGCCTTTCACTTGCGTCGTGAAACTCACAGTGGATTACAACAGCGAGAATCAGGCAAAGCTATCCTCAGATTTGCTATTGCATTTCCTGCGTGGATGTGTTGTGGCTCAGGTACCGGAGATGGGACGCATTGATCCAGCTGATACGATACTGCGCATGTAGATTCTGGATCGTGAGTATGTGGACATGTTCGTGCCTCTCAGCGCCATTAGTGGTAAGAGCCCTAATAAGTTTATCCGTGATTGGGCTCGCTGGGATATTTACTGACCGGTCACTGAGAAAGGCTATACGCATGAAGAGTTGGAATCCCAGGATGGTTTTTGATCGATTTGAGCTATTGCAAACCGAAAGGATATCAACTAGGGCGAGATGTCGCGGCCCTGCGGCTTTGATGTTTTTCTCTAGTCTCCTTGAACTAGACCTAAAACTTCGAGATCAGCCTGAGAAGACAGTCGTTCTAAATTTTCCCATTCATCACGGATCCGAGTACTGCTTGGCCTAATCGATCCGAGCCATTACAAACCCAAAGAATACCGATTGATACGAGGACGTGCGCCAGTATATCGCGTCCATCCCGCTTCGATGTGCTCTTCTTCATCACAGATCCAAGCATTACTTGGTAGGAGCGTTCAAGACCTGAGTTGATTGCTCGTCGTGGACAGGGACTCGCTAGTAGATAATTGAGTAGCATCAGCCGATGGCTCCTCGTCCCAGGGACGACATCCACATCGATGAGTTCCTCCTTGATTTACATTGTCCCTCTCTGGCGATGATACGGATGAGAAGGAAGTACATCCAATTGCATCTATCTATTCTACTCTCTCTGATCAACGTACTCGAGGTTCTGAGAACACTGCGTTCAAACTCTGACGACCCGAACTAGTACTCGACCCGCTCGTCGATCATGTATTTGAGACGCTCTTCCGCCGTTCCCACTCCGACCTACACGAGACGAGCGTCTGTCGCTACACTGCAACGATTTTTTGCGTCGCTTCACGATCGAGATCACACGCAGGAGAGAATCAGACGTCGACGGATTGTGCCAGGTCGCCCCCGTCGGACCCGACTTGGATTAATTCGTAGGGACGTCGATTGTTTTTCACGTCGGCCCGCACGGGCCGTGTTAGGTTAGGTTTTCAAACTCCGTAGACCAACTGCCAGCCACATTCTTATCACATCCCATTCCACTGATCCTTGGTTTCTGAGTATCGGGTCGGTCACAGCATCACTGCATCGCTACGAGAATAACTGTTTGTATTTGGCTTATTCGCGCGGCTTCCCATTTTTCAAGAAACCGATTATTGCTGTGAGCGATGTCTTCGACTCCACCCGGATCATGAAAACTTCAGTAGCCGAAAATGGCTGGTATTCTCGAAAGCCCATTTGTGCTCATTAAAATGTCCACAGTACTAGCCGTGCTCTTCGTTTTACGCGAGTTACCGCAACTCGTGAGAACCTCGACACTGTTGGCAGCAATCCAATATCACAGTGCGGTGGCAAACCACCAAAACCCACCAATTGCTCTGTATGCTCCTCCTCCAGTGAGTCATCAGTCATCAGACATGCGCTGTTAATTTGATGTTTTTTGTCAACAGCCTGCCACGAAGTGGAGCGAGCAGAAATAGACTACAGGGTTTCCTTCCGACCAGTTCTCTTGATGGTTGGATATGGGCGTCCGCGCCAATGGTTGTTCGCACACCGTACCGCCTGTGTTCTTATAACAGGAGGTCGTTCAGTGATAGGGATGACCCCCTAACCTTTCCACATCTTGAGCGTCAGTATGTCTTCCGTGGTGGCTATCCTTGAGAGTGTGCATTTTTATGGCTACATGAACGGTGAGTGAGGGTCGTAGGAGGGGATGGGCCATATTATTCTCGAGCGATTATCTCCTTGCTGATTCACTGTCTATGCAGTTGCAGCAGCAGCAGCGGTTTTTTATGACTACAGTACGCATGTCGACTACTGCGTTCTGCAGTCACTGATACTTTTCTCAGTTCTTACCTTTTCACGTGAAGTATGTGCAGCTGATGTCCTATTCCTAGCTTGCTCCAAACCAGCACACAGGTAGAATTGATATGGGTATGGAGCAACATTTTTTGAAAGGATCTCCGTCAACTCGTTTTAGATGAAGCCCTGGTCCATGATGTCTACGCTCTTTGTAGTGGTGACGTGAACGAACTACTCTGATACCGCCTTGAATTAACCCACGTCGTTACACTAGGCACGTTACGTCGGACTCGCATTTGCATTGTATGTCACAATCTTCATATGAATTGCTCAGATTGCTCATAGGAACGATCAGTGTGTATGGATTAGGTATGTCACCCGGGTTTCTCGAAGATAGATCGCCAACCGCCTCTGATAGGGGTAGGATCTGGGGGTTTCTACATGTCTGACTTGGTCAGTCCTTTGTTTCAGATTGAATCTTAGCTGAATGTTATCTAGGCGTGAGTGTGATTCCCAACAGCTGCCTGCAAGAGTGATTCATAGTGATATTTGATTCTGCGAAACAATAGATGTATGTCTACACAATGTCATCATTCGACACATGCTGATTAAATACTTCGTTCTCAGGCACAGTGATGACTCAGATTATCATATGGGCAGAGATAATCTACGTAGTGGCAATGCACGGTTCGTGATTCTTGGGTACTTTGAGGGTGCTAGCTTCACGTCTCAAATACAGCGATCATGATTCTCCGTGTCTCAGTCATGTTCAACCAACCGAAAAGGGCAAGATACATCCTATTCTTTCTGTACTCTCTAGTCGTGGTCGATGCTATCATCATCACCTTCCTATGGGAGGGCCCTCGTAGCGGCTTCGTCAGTGCGTATCCTGATTACGCTTTATGACTTTATATTGACTTCGTCATACGATCAGTCGGGAGTTTCAACGCCATTGGTGTAACCTTTTGCGTTTACCAGTTTGGTCGCAGCACGACCATCTTGACGTACGACGGCATCCCAGGGTTTCTATTCGATTTTCTGCTGATGGCTCTGCTAATCTACCGCTTCGTCGTGCATGCCGTCGAGACAAGGAGAATGATAGGAAGACAAAGGATTAACAAATACATGATGCTGCTACTCGAGCACAACGCACTCTACTTTGGCTTGTACGGGAGGCTCTCCCCTGGGGATTATTGTACTGAATGCTCACGCCAAACCTTAGGAATTTAATTTCCAAGGGACTCGGGGTGGGGTTGTCACTGTCGACTTCGGTGAGTAAATATCTGTATGATGAGACGCCTGAAAAGATTCTAGCGTCCGTGTAGATGCTGTATCAGACGCTCGCTACTCTATACTGCGATACCGTTCCGTTCATGATTTATCCCCGCCTTGTGCTTAGTTTGAGGGATTACCGGTCCAAGTCGGGTGGATTGTATGTTGGCAGCGGAGGTTCTGCAAACCCGCGTTCGCAAGGCCACTCTAGATCTGCGACTGGTCCCGTGGCCGATAGTGGGGAATACGAGCTGTTGGGGGTGACGTCCTCAGGGCGTATGCTAAAGTTGCCAAAGTAGGGGAAAACAGAGTGGGTTAGCTGGCCAGATACATGCCTCCAAGCCTTCTATTTCGTTTCCCAGCAAGACCTCGTCATTGTTGATTTGGTATGAAAAGGATCACGTTTGTTGGCTAAAGAGACCAAATCAAGCGAGTGAAGCGACAGAGCACCATCTTTGGCCAAGCGACCGAAAGTGGCGCAGCGCGCGCCTCTTCCCTTCGCGCCACTTGCACTCGCTGGCAAACCAGCAGCACAGCTCGTGCTCGAGTTTTCACCCACCCGCCGCACCCTGGTCGTCCACCCTATCGGTCGGCCGCCTCCTCCTCGCTCCACTGGGTTCCATGAACCCTGGCTTGGTGTGCGAGGTGATTTCCTACCCACCCTCGCAGCTCACCAACCCTGACCCAGGACAGTTCGTGGAGCCGGACAGCACTTCGTGCTGCCGCCCGTCCACATCCTCTCACTCATTGACCTCCGTGAACGCGCCACGTGCACGAGCGACGGCCAAAGAGGTGTGATCGACGAGATTAATCCCACAAGAACGCCGAGCGTGGCAAGATTCTGTTAGCTCACTAACATGTGTGACCGATGCTGCCATCGAATCAGTGTCAAATCCAAGATACTAGTAGGTTCCAATTTTAGTTTCGACAGTGTGGCATAGTTGACGGATCACCCCACCTGAACCAGCACCCTGCGAGAAAAATGGTCATCGCACGGACTCGGCAAAGACGGGTGGCCGTTTTATTCAAGTAGGGTTAGTGGTAAGCAAGTTTAACCAAATCACCACTTCCCACATTCGTGGCCCAATCCGTGTTTTCGACAGTCGCAACGGTGACGAGTTCATCATCATCAAGGCTGTCACAGCCTCAATATTGGCGATCAATCAATCACTCCCTTTGCATGGTCCAACGACGGTCAGCAAGTTTTTGCCCCATCTTATGGCAAGCACGAAGTTGCTGCACCGGGTCTCAGCTCGCCGAATCGCCGATTTTCGATGGCGGCAGGTCTATCGCTCTAGTCAGCGATGACAAATTCATCGCTGCATATGCATCACGTTCCATCTCGTTCCTGGACAGTCGACTCTCACCGAAATCGACCTTATCATCGGGGGCAGAGAAACGATATGGTCGATTGCCACATCCCCAGATGTAGCTATCTAGCAACTGGATGACATAACGGGAAAATTACCGTGGATGACCTCGCCCATATTCTCCCGGACTCGTATGATCCTTTCCGTGTAAGCATTTGTCTGTTCACAGTATGGGCATATCGGATAAATCCTATAATAGTGGTATTCCATAACCCACAGTGAGACGCTCCATTAGACATCTGTTTGCAACGAAGGACGACCAGCCAAGCGGCCTGTGACCTCGGGTGATGACTCTAATCTGGTGGGAGTTCGCCAGTCCGTCACCCTAACGAGTTGGACTGACTCCCTCATTGTGTGCATACATCGGGAAGAAATCGACTCCCGCCGAGTTCGAGACCCATAGTGGAGACGATGATATTGGTCTCCTCGAGGTATCAGATTGCTCTTTTCCCCCTCGAAGCGAGTTCTTACGATCGTATAGATCAAAGTACCGTCCGGAGCCCCTCAACTCGACCATGACGAGGTTTGTTATCACTACAATCTCCTCTTCCTTTAAATTCTGTGTTGATTTACTGTAGCCACTGTCCCCAGCATCCTCTGTGGCAAGGATGCCAGTCTTGGTAATCGCCGCGTTGTTTGCCCAATTCGCAGGACGAGTCTACCATCCACACGTCGGTTACCGTCACTAAAACCGGTAGTGAGAATTACCCCACGCACCTGCTAGCGGCCATACATGTTTTGGGTACGGGTAACGCGCTCCACCTCCTTGAGCAAGCCAGTGAGACCTGGCAAGCGATGGATCAATGTTCGGAACGTACCATGATTGAGATGTTGTCTATGGAATATGTTTCAAACACGGTTGAAATGAGAATGAAAAGGAAACCTTAACCTTAGACCGCACTGACTCCGAGTCCACACAGCATTGTAATATGTTAGCCGATGAATTTAGTGTGCGCAATCCTTCCGACTACCACAGCTTGTAAATTTCGTCGATCAAAGTCACTTATCCAAACCATGTTTGCAGAGGGTGAACACAGCGACAAGTCGCGCCCTGTACAATTCATCGTGTAAAATCACTGCTAACGCTCTCCCAAGATCTTCAGAAAACTTCGTTGGCACGTGTGACGATGCTTGAGAGTCATAGGGCTACTCCGGTATCTCCACCACTGCCAGACTCGGTCTTGACGTGTGAAGGGTTCATGCAGGATAGTCCACATGACACGCTACATCCCGTGCCACTGATTCCTGGATGTCTATCCCTGCCTTTTGACTATCGGGCCGGCCACAGCATTGCTGCACCGCTACGGGAGTGACAGCGTCTTGATTTGGCTTATTCACGCATTCCCATTTTTAAAGAAACCCATGTGATCATCGTGCAATGCGATTATTGCTGCGAACGATGACCTCCAGTCCATCCGGATGATGAAAACTTCAATGGCCGAAAGTGGTTTGTACTCTCGAAAGCTATTTGTGCTCATTAATGTCTACAATAACTTGAACCGTGCTCTTTGTTTTAAACGAGTTACCATCGGTAGCTCGTGAGAACCTCGACACCGTTGGCAGCAATCCAAGATCACAGTACGGTGGAAATGCCACCAAACCCCACCAAATGCTCTGTATATTCATTGACCAGTGAGGCATCACAGTCATCAGACCTGTGGCTGCCAATTTAACATTTTTTGTCAGCAACCTGCCACGAAGTGGAGCAAGCAGAAATAGACCACATGGCTTCCTTCCTGGCCGGTTCACTTGATGGTTGGACATGGGCGTCCGCGCTAATGGTTGTTCGCACACCATACCGCTTGTGTTCTTATAACTGGAGATCGTTCAGTGATAAGGATGACCCTCTAATCTTTCCACGTCGTGTCAGCATGCCTTCCGTGGTGGCTACCCTTGAGAGTCTGCAATTTGATAGCTACATGTCCGGTGAGTGGGGGTCGTAGGAGGGGATGGGCCATATTATTCTCGAGCGATTATCTCCTTGCTGATTCACTGTCTATGCAGTTGCAGCAGCAGCAGCGGTTTTTTATGATTACAGTACGCATGTCGACTACTGCGTTCTGCAGTCACTAATACTTTTCTCAGTTCTTACCTTTTCACGCGAGGTATGTGCAGTTGATGTCATATTCCTAGCTTTCCCCCAACCAGTACACAGGTAGAGCTGATATGGGTATGGAGCAACATTTTTTGAAAGGATCTCCGTCAACTCTTTTTAGATGAGACCCTGGTCCATGTTGTCTACGTTCTTCGTAGTGGTGACGTGAACGAACTACTCTGGTACCGCATTGAATTAACCCGCCTCGTTACACTAGGCACGTTACATCGGACTCGCACTCGCATTGTATGTCACGATCTTCGTATAAATCGCTCAGACCGCTCATGGGAAAGATCAGTATGATTGGATTAGGTATGTCACCCAGATTTCTCGAAGATCGATCGCCAACCATCTCTGATAGGGTCAGGGACTGGCATTTTTTACATGTCTGAATTGGTGAGTCCTTTGTTTCAGATTGGATCCTAGCTGAATTTTATCTAGGCGTGAGTGTGATTCCTAACAGCTGCCTGCAAGAGTGATTCACAGTGATATTTGATTGTGCGAAACAATAGCTGTATGTCTGTACAACGTCATTATTCGAGACATGCTGACTAGACACTTCGTTCTCAGGTGTAGTCATGACTCAGGTTTCTACATGGACAGACATAATCTACGTAGTGGCAATGCACGGTTCGTAATTCTCGGGTACTTCGAGGGTGCTAGCTTCACGTTTCAAACATAGCGATCATGATTCTCCGTGTCTCAGCCATGTTCAATCAACCGAAAAGGGCAAAATACATCTTATTCCTTCTGTACTCCCTAGTCGTGGTCGATGCTATTATCGTCACCTTCCTATGGGAAGGCCCCCATAGCGGCCTCATCAGTGCGTATCCTGAATACGCTCCATGACTTTATATTGACTTCGTCATACGATCAGTCGAGAGCGTCACCGTCCTTGGTGTAACGGTTTGCATCAGCCACATGGGTCGCAGCACGACCATCTTGATTTACGACGGCATCCCAGGGTTGCTATTCGATTGTCTGCTGATGGCTCTGGTAATCTATCGCTTCGCCGTTCACGCCATCGAAACAAAGAAAACGATAGGAAAACAAAATATTAACAAATACATGATGCTACTACTCGAGCACAGTGCACTCTACTTTTTCTTGTACGGGACTCGGAGACTTTTCCCTGGAGATCATTGTGCCGAATGCTCACGCCAACCCTTAGGAACTTGATTTACAAGGGACTCGGCGTGGGGTTGCTGGAGTCGCCTCCGGTGAGTCAATACCTGTATGATGAGATGCCTGAAAAGATTCTAGCGTCCGTGTAGATGCTGTATCAGACACTCGCTATTCTATACTGCGATACCGTTCCGTTCATGATTTATCCCCGCCTTGTGCTTAGTTTGAAGGATTATCGGTCCGCATCGGGTGGGTTGCATGTTGGCAGCGAAGGTTCTGGATATGCGCGTTCGCACGGCCACTTTAGATCCATGAGTGGTCCTGTGACCAATAGTGTGGAATACGAGCTGCTGGGGGTGACGTCTCCGGGGCGTATGACAGAGTTGCTAAACTAGGGGGAAACGGCTTCCAGTAGGTTAGCTGGCCAGACACATGCCTCCAAGTCCTTTATTTTGTTTCCCAGGAAGACCTCGTCAATGTTACTTAATTCAGTATGAAATGGATCACGTTGTTGGCTAAACAGACCAAATCAAGCAGACCGTCTGCTTTCGATCTGAGGTGCGATCACACAAAATGGTGTGGTCGACGAGATTAATCCCACAAGAACGCCGAGCGTGGCAAGATTCTGTTAGCCGTAACATCCGTGATCAATGCTGCCGTCGAATCGGTGTCAAATTCAAGATAGGTTCCAACTTTAGTTTCGACAGTGTGGCATGGTTGATGGCAGCGCCTACCTGAACCTGAGCCAGCACTGCGAGAAGAATGGTCATCGCACAGACGGTAGACTCGGCAAAGACGGGTGGTTATTTAATTCAAGTAGGATTACTAGTGGTAAGCAAATTTCACCAAATCACCACTTCCCACATTCGTGGCTCAATCCGCGTTTTCGACGGTGACGAGCTCATCACCATCAAGACTGTCACAGCCTCAGCATGGGCGATCACTCCCCTTGCATGGTCCAACGACGGTCAGCAATTTTTTGCCACATCTTGCGGCAAGCAAGTCAAGTGGTTTGCCGTCTGCACTGTGTCTCAGTTCGCCGAATTGCTGATTCTCAATATTCAACGGCGGCACTTCTATCGTTCTAGCTAGCAATGAAAAATTCATCTCTGCCTATGCATCACGTTCTATCTCATTCCTGGACACATCGATTCTCACCGGGATCGACCTTATCATTGAGGACAGTCTGAGAGAAACGATATGGTCGATTGCCATTTCCCCAGATTGTAGCTATCTAGCGACTGGACGATATAACGGGAAAATCACAGTGCGTGACCTCGCCCATGTTCTCCCGGACTCGTATGGTCCTTTTCGTGTAGGCATTTGTCCGTTCACAATGTTGGTATATCAGATAAATCCTATTCCATTCTCCCCACTGACACACTCTATTAGACATCTACTCGCAACGAAGAACGACCAGACAAGCGGCCCGAGACCTCGGGTGGTGACTCTAATCCGGTAGGAGTTCGTCACCCCGTCACCCTAACGAGTTGCACTGACTCCCTCAATGTGTATTTACACCAGGAAGAACCTGGGAAATCGACTCCAGTCGGGTCCGAGTCCCATAGCGGAGACGACGATATTGATCTCCTCAAGGTATCAGGTCGCTCTTTTCTCCGTCGAAGCGAGTTCTAGTTCTCACGGTCCCATCGATTGAAGTACCATCAGGAGCGTCTCAATTTAACTATGACGAGGTTTGTTATCACTACATTCTTCTCTTCCTTCTGTGTCGATCTGCTATGGCTATCATCCCCAGCATCCTCTGCCCATTTCCGCGGGGACGATATACCGCCGCTTGGCACATCCAAAGGAACATCTCGGTACTGTCGAGTCGTCTCAGGACATTTCAAAGTTTTAAAAGTGAGTACGGACGGAGATAAGGAAGTGTGGCAACGATCCGGCTCCGCATAAGTCCGATCTCTTTCCCAGTCGCCAGCGAGAGTGGACGTGACAAATCAGGGTCCTTCGTGGGCAGCTGCAGGTCAATGTAACCCAATGAGTGCTCTTTCTTGATACATGATCGGATACGGTGCATTTAACGTATCATGCTAGCGATTGGTCGCGAGATCCGTTAGCAAACCAAACGTTCGTTGTTCCTCGAGTCTGTATATCGCTTACCAATCCTGCTGATCTTGGCAATGCGAACAAAATGCGTTTTCTGGCGGACAAGGCTCCGGAGTTCCAAAGGAGACAGGCCATGTGTGTCTTTTTCTGGTGATGGTAGACCACGCCATGACAGCTGTCATGTTAGGCACAACGCGCAAACAATCTCAGCCCTTAGCCAGGAGGCTCCATGTCACAGCGCGCATACTTTCCTTTAGCTTCCATTAGATTCACAGCGAGTCAGCATCAGTGACAATCAGGCAAAGCTGCTGTCTCGCTCACGTTACCCGCATGGATGTTGTGTTTTGGCTCGGATACTGAAGATGGGACACATGGATCTAGGTGATTTGATGTACCAAAATATGTACTACTTACTTATGTGGACATCAATCGTGCAGCTCCCTCAGTATTATGTTCCAGCATTATGCTGGTCACTCAATGGTCAGTGACTCGAAATCATGATCGCACGTGAAGGTTGAGATTGGAGGACGGGGTCTTAACTGATTCCACTTATATATTGCAACCCTTAAGAGTGTGCGTCAGGATATCTGTTACGTTCCTCGGATTCAAGTACTCGTTACATACCATAGTGCGAGCGCTCGAGCTTGCAAGACCTGAGGTAATTACCCATCGTGACGATCGTGGACACTCACCCTCCAGACTGTCGGACCAGCTTGGACAACCTGATTGACGGGCCAATGATTTCACATAAGTATGCATACACGCCATCTGCAAACGTGAATTCGTGCTCTGGCAAGTACTTACATAAATGAGTGAGACCCTTCGCAACGTCCATCTACACGACACTCCATCTAAGCTCTACGGAACTGTATGTCCCACATCTCGTACAGTCCGCGAGCAACAAGACCATATGCATCCTCTTGGACGAGCATGGTCAGAGGACGGCCTCTCGAGGCTCAAAGTGATCAACGTCACTTGGATGAGACCGAGCTCGTCAAGATCGACAGCATACAGGTACTCTGAACGAGCAAATCGTAGGAACAGTGAGAATCAGCGGGGAAATTGCTTTCGGAACAACATTATTGCAGCCTGAGCTCTGCCTCGGACGGAATTTCGACAGGGACACGACAACCGTCGAAAGTGGTGCCAAGAACAGCGGGCGAGAGAGACGAATGTTCATGGCTATACTGCTGAGAAAACCATGGTATTTTGGAAGGGTTCCACAAAGACGTAGACAATGTGAGACCTCGGACATGACTCAACATAGAATCAATTGAAGCTCCAAGACCGAGAGATATCAGACCACTCAGCTGGGACAAATACCATGGCGTGCAATTAGAAAGTGTCAAATTACGGAGATGGGCTGCTTCATCGAAAAGTACATACTGTCTGCGCCATGGCGTTGTCATACGCCTGAATCTCCAGGACTCGCAACGTGAGGTCCATTTCAAAAAGGGGGACCCTAGTTGGAGTCATGATTGGTCTCAGGCATGAGGCAGAACTCTTGGGGACACTCAGGGTGATCCACCGCCTTCCCCAGGAACGTTGACCAGTCATCCTGTGGGTATTTCATTTACGTGTGGATATTCGAAGATCGCTGCTCCAATCTGAGCAGTAACCCCTGTGTCCGGCGCTCTGATGCTATAAAAGGTTAGATTCAAAGAGTTGGGCACAGCTCAGGGCGACATTGCACCCAATGACGGCAAACATATGAAACGCCGACCCAAGGTGGTGCGCCCGGGACATGTGCTCGTCCACATTGCAGTTCTCATGGGAGTCACGAGCGCCATGAATAGATATGGCTTCCAGAATCTCGGTTAGAATGGAAATGATTGGGTGGAAGGCATTGGTACACCGGGGGGGGGAAGTAAGCGTCTCGACTATTCATGCCTCCTCCTTGCTTTGCTGTCTAAACTGTTTTGCCCACTAATTCTTCGATGAGCAATGAAGAACAAAAGAGTGGGCTGAATATTCATACCAACATCGAAGGTATTGGACGATCGGGAAGAACATGCCGGGTCTGTCCGCACGCTAGCCATGAGCACCAAATCTGGGAACGAAAAACACTTCATCACCTCTCGTTCCGCGCTGACAGACCATACGCCGTATGCAATGGCAAGGATGCCAGTCATGGTAATCGCCGTGTTGCTTGCCCAATTCGCAGGACGAGTCCACCATCCGCCTGTCGGTTACTGTCACTAAAACCGGTAGCGAGAATTACCCATCCCCACGCACCTGCTGGCGACCATACATGTTTTGGGTACGGGTAACGTGCTCCACCTCCCTGAGCAAGCCAGTGAGACCTGGCAAGCGATGCCAATGTTCGGAACGTACCATGGTTGAGATATTGTCTATGGAAATACGTTTCAAGGACGGTGGTTGAAAATGAGAATGAAAAGGAAACCCTAACCTTAGACCAAACTGACTCCCACACAGCATTGTATTATGTCAGACGACGAATTTAGTTTGCGCTCCTCTCTAAGTACTTAACCTTCCAACGTATTCATGCATGTTTGCAGACGGTGAACACAACGACAAGTCGCACCCTGTACAATTCTTCGTGTAGAATCACTGCTAACGCTCTCCAAAGGTCTTCGGAAAACTTCGTCAAGTGTGGCGATACTTGAGGATCATAATAGGGCTGCTCCGGTGTCTTCATCCACTGCCAGACTTGGTCTATTGCGGAAACTTGGTCTTGACGTGCGAAGGGGTCATGCAGGATAGTCCACATGTCACGCCACATCCCATTTCACTGATCCTTGGATGTCTATCCCTGGTTTCTGCCTATCGGGTCGGTCACAGCATCGCTGCACCGCTACGAGAGTGACAGCGTTTTGATTTGGCTTATTCACACATTCCCATTTTTCAAGAAACCCTCGTGATCGTCGTGCGATGTGATTATTACTGCGAACGATACCCTTCGACTGCACCCGGATCGTGAAAACTGCAATGGCAGAAAATGGTTCGTATTCTCGAAAGTCTGTTTGTGCTCATTACTGTCCACAGTGGCCGTGGTTTTTGTTTTAAACGAGTTACCATTGGCAACTCGTGAGAACCTCGACAGCGTTGGCAATAATCCAAGATCACAGTATGGTGGAAATGCCACCAAATGCCACCAAATGCCCTGTATATTCCTCGCCCAGCAAGGCATCACAGTCATCAGACATGCGGCTGTCAATTTGACATTTTTGTCAGCGGTCTGCCACGAAGTGGAGCAAGCAGAAATAGACCGCATGGTTTCCTTCCTGACCGGTTCTCTTAATGGTTGGACATGGGCGTCCGCGCTAACGGTTGTTCGCACACCGTACCGCCTGTGTTCTTATATCTGGGGATCGTTCAGCGATAAGGATGACTCTCTAACCTTTCCACATCTTGAGTGTCAGTATGTCTTCCGTGGTGGCTATTCTTGAGAGCGTGCAATTTCATAGCTACATATCCGGTGAGTCGTAGGAGGGGATGGGCCACATTATCTCGAGCGATTATCTCCTTGCTGATTCACTATCATCTATGCAGTTGCTGCTGCAACAGTGGTTTTTTATGACTACAGTACGCATGTCGACTACTGCATTCTGCAGTCACTAACACTTTTCTCAGTTCTTACCTTTTCACGCGAGGTATGTGCAGTTGATGTCCTATTCCTAGCTTCTTCCGACCAGTACACAGGTAGAACTGATATGGGTATGGAGCAACATTTTGTGAAAGGATCTCCGTCAACTCTTTTTAGATGAAGCCTTGGTCCATGATGTCTACGCTCTTCGTAGTGGTGACGTGAATGAACTACTCTGGTACCGCATTGAATTAACCCGCATCGTTCCACTAGGCGCGTTACGTCGGACTGGCACTTGTATTGTATGTCACGATCTTCATATGAATTGCTCAGACTGCTCATGGGAAAGATCAGTATGGATGGATTAGGTATGTCACCCAGGTTTTTCTCGAAGATCGATCGCCAACCGTCTCTGATAGCGTCAAGCGCTGCCGTTTTCTACATGTCTGAATTGGTGAGTCCTTTGTTTCAGATTGAATCCTAACTGAATGTTATGTAGGCGTGAGTGTGATTCCTAACAGCTGCCTGCAAGCGCCATTCACAGTGATATTTGATTCCGTGAAACAACAGATGTATGTATATCTACACAACGTCATTATTCAAGACATGCTGATTAAATACTTCGTTCTCAGGTATAGTCGTGACTCAGATTATCATATGGACACTCATAATCTATGTAGTGGTAACGCACGGTTCGTAATTCTTGGGTACTTTGAAGATGCTAGCTTCACGTTTCAAATATAGCGATCATGATTCTCCGTGTCTCAGCCATGTTCAATCAACCGAAAAGAACAAGATACATCCTATTCTTTCTGTACTCCCTAATCGTGATCAATGCCATTGTCATCACCTTCCTATGGGAAGGCCCTCGTAGCGGCTTCGTCAGTGCGTATCCTGAATACGGTTTATGACTTTATATTGACTTCGTCATATGACCAGTCGGGAGCGTCCCTTTGACCCTCCTTGGTGTAACTGTTTGCACCACCCAGTTTGGTCGCAGCACGACCGCCTTGCTTTACGACGACATCCCGGGGTTTCTATTCGATTTTCTGCTGATGGCTCTGGTGATTTATCGCTTCGCTGTGCACGCCATCGAAACAAGGAGAATGATAGGAAGACAAAATATCAACAAATACATGATGCTCCTATTAGAACACAGCGCACTCTACTTTTTCTTGTACGGGAGCCTGTCATCTGAGGATCATTGTGCTAAACGCTCACGCCAAACCTTAGGAACTTGATTTACAAGGGATTACCGATCGGGGTGTTGGTGTCGTCCCCGGTGAGTAAATATATGTATGATGAGACGCCTGAAAAGATTCTAGCATCCGTGTAGATGCTGTATCAATCGCTCGTCACTCTATACGTCGACACCGTCCCGTTCATGATTTATCCCCGCCTTGTGCTTAGTTTGAGGGGCTACCGGTCCGCGTCGGGTGGGTTGCATGTTGGCAGCGAAGGTTCTGGATACCCGCGTTCGCACGGCCACTCTAGATCCATGAGTGGTCCCGTGCCAGCTGATAGTGGAGAGTACGAGCTGGCGGGGGTGACGTCTCCGGGGCGTACAGAGTTGCTAAACTAGGGGGATACAGCTTCTAGTGGATTAGCTGGCCAGACACATGCCTCCAAGCGTTTTCGTTTTGTTTACCGGGAAGATCTCACGAATCACCAGTGTTAATTTGGTATGCTTTGCTTGTAGTGTTATGAAATGTATTACGTCAATCGAAAGAACCGATTCCTTGATGCTTTAACGAGCGGATTTACTGCAGTTTATATCCTAAAGATGTTCGAGTGCTTGTTTTATTACTCCGTGCCGACCTGTATCTGCAAGTGTGTTTCGGGAGAATGTCTTGCCAGTGGACCACCTTCGCAACACCTCGAATTCGGTGGCTCTACCGTGGTGGTCCTGTTCTCAGCACACTCTCTGATGCTTTGGAGGTATTGCAGTTCCAACGCGCTGAATGTTCGAGGTATTTCCTATCATATGTGCGCGCATCACGACGGGGTACGCCTCTCTTAGGCACTCTCCTTCCGCAACAAAGTGGCAGGATGAAGCTTTCTGGTGACTTACTATCACTGAATGTATGATTATTACGCATGGATCAGATTTATCGATCGTGGCTGATGAACTTTGCTGGGATGGTAAAAAAAAGCGTAAGGGAATTGGGAGGTTTGTCGAGGTCCTTGGGCCAATGAATGATAGCTTGGAAGGTTGTCAGACAACGAGTCGAGGAGGTGTACGGTGTCAATTTATATGGAGGCTTGTTTGGGAAACCGGTAAATTAAAGGAAGACACTGTGGGTTTGTTGACGTCACGGGCTGTGTTCTTGCAGTATGTGTTGGTTACTCTCACGACTCGAACTCCGAGGAACACTGCGGCCTCGGGTCTACATGTCTTGCCCTTATGTGAATTAGTCCTCCTACCATGTGCCCATGTGCGAAGGAGAAACGTACACTCGTGCCAGTGTTCCCGCTGCCAAGGACTCGGAAGCAAGACCGTGACATACATGCTGTTCGATCTGGAACGCTCGAAGGAGGATTCTTCCGGCGATAACCTCATTAATGCAAGCGTGGCAACACGGACTGGGATCATTCGCGCCTAATTTAGTCTCAAGATCATCATTGTCCATTTTGAGACAACTTCCGTCAGTGGTCATGCGCCCAACCGATACGTTCGGCTTCCCACATCCTGATTCGATGTCTGGCCATGAGGCGCCGGTACAGCTAAAGATTGCAAATAAAGGTGGGGAGACGTCCACACAGCAGCTACTACTCTCCTCTGTTCACAGACACCCGCATGACTTCAGTGCACACGGGCATCGTCCACCAACCACGTGGGAAAACAGAGATCGAATGTCTCTCACTAGAGGAAGTGAGTGTGAAGGCGTGGGTGGTAGACGGTACGTCGTTGGAACAGTGCCCTTATCTTTCGAGCTTATCTCCCGACACCTTGGACGCTCATGGTCATCTGTCTCATGATACAGTATCCTCTCGCATAGTCCTCATCCAGACGTTTTACAATCCATCGGATGAGCCCACGGAAAGGGCAAAGTATGTCTTCCCACTCCCGGCGAACGCCGCTGTCTGTGCATTCGAGCTCGAACTGGAAGATGGATCCGTTATTGTTGGGGAGGCAAAGGAAAAACAAGAGGCTGCGCTTACGTTCACTCGTGCAATAGAGCAAGGGAGGACGACAGCACTTGTCGAAAGCGTGACCGACGATAGTAAGCCCTATCAACCATATGATAAACTCTGATGTAGATGCGCTCTTCGCCACGCAGTATTCACGATCTCGGTCGGATCTATTCCTGCCACTATGAGGGTGACAGCATACTTGACGGTGTGTATCGAATTTGTACCTCGTTCTGTCCGCATAACCCACGGCCTGGACGTAGTTTGTAATGGACCTCTTGGATGAAGCGGTGCGGGACCACGTTCGACTGCAACTCCCGATGTACATTGCTGAGCGCTATGGGACGCCACCTGCAGCCATGCACAATACCTCTACTGCGAATTCCCGAACCCGGGTTCGTATCAACGTCGACATCCAGACGAGCGATGTTATACATAAAGTCCATAGCCCGACACATGGCATTGCACTCCGACGCTATAAGGGACGCTCTGGTCGAAAATCGGAGCGGCGCATGTCTGCAGTCTGGAAGTCATCCGAATTCTTGGCCAGCGACTTCGTAATCACCATACACGCCGAGGGATTAGATAAGCCCAGATGCTTTGCGGAGGTGCTTGGTGCGAGGGGGGATGGAGATGGTTCTACCATTGCAATGCAACTGACCCTTGTTCCAAAGTTCCAAGCGCCCAAGATCCCTTCACAGGAATATATTTTCATCGTTGATCGATCTGGCAGTATGAGCAATGACCCGATTGAAACAGCCAAACGAACTTTGACCATGCTACTTCGGCTCCTCCCCAGTTCAGAGACAACGTTTAATATATTCAGCTTTGGTAACAATGTCATAAGCCTATGGCGGAGCAGCCGTGGGCTCGATCAAGCATCCTTGGTTGAAGCGGTATGCTTTCCCCTGCCGAAATATCATAATTTGACATTGCCGTCGCAGACATCACACGTTGCAAGCATGGATGCTGATCTTGGTGGAACAGAAATTCCCCAAGCCCTTCAGTCAGCATTCAACTCGCGTGGGCTTGACCGCCCAGCAGTTGTATTCTTACTTACAGATGGCCAAATCTATGTACGTGGCAAAGTTTCTAAACCACCTTGATCTGAAAGCAGTTTCATTCTAGGCGAATGGCAACCTGGACCCCTGGGCGGTCATTTCCAACGCTGTTCGAAATTCGCCACCTCAGGCGCCAGCACGCTTATTCGTTCTCGGGATCGGAACTGGAGTATCCTCCGATGTATGCTCCAGTCTCGCACGGGAGGGTAACGGAGAGTATCTCTTTGCACTTTCCGCAGAAGACATTTCTGGAAAATGCGCTCGACTTCTGAATGCTGGACGGTCGAAGAATATAGAACGCATCGATATCGATTGGGGATACGATGCCTCGAGTCCTCAAGCTCGTTTTTCCTCACCAACCTCCCTGAACCTCCCTGCGGGTATCGCGGCGCTTGCACCTCCGCCACCTGTACAACAAGCACCTTATTCATTGACAAAGATATTCTCCGGTATTCGCTTTACTGTCTTCGCAATCACGTCATTTCGGACTGTCCCAACCTCCATTAGGCTGATTACTAAACTGGATGGAGTTTCTGAGCCGCAAGAGTTAATTGTCGGGGTAATGAAGGTGAAACCATTCCGTGACACCGACGAGCATTCAGTTGTTCCCATTGTGCATACGCTGGCTGCACGGAAGCTCATCATGGAGTTGGATGAGGCCGTTGGACCTCTCCCCACCCCAGCTCCAGGCGATGCACTCCTGGTCTCCGAGGTCGACCTGTGGAAAGCTGGCATCGTTAGGCTGGGGTTGGCGTATCAGCTTGTAAGCAAGCATACGTCCTTTGTTGCCGTCCAGAAAGGCGACGAGCGGATAAGGAATAGGGAGCGTAGAAGTGGCAACATGGCGTGGATTAGGTCGAGGCTTCGGCAGACCGACCTGGATACCCATGAGGATGCCTCCGCTGAGGCCCCCACTTTCCTCGACAGTCTCTTCAATACCGTGTCCTCCTTCATCGCGTCCATCTTTGGCTACCACGGCGGTCCAGTTGCATCGACAAATGAGACGAACACAACTTCTCATTCTCGTTCGCAGCATCAGCCGAGATTCCCAGGTGCTTACGATGGGTCTGATTCTGGCATGGGCGAGGACAATAGAGGTCGTGGACGCAGACGTGCCACTAGTCCTGCACGAAGTCCCGCATCTCACCACAGCGCCGACACCTTCTCCACTATGAGCTCCATTGAAGGATCCTCTTGCAGCTCCTGTTGGACATCCTCTCGTTCTCCAAGTCCCCTCCCTCCGTCCCGCGACCCAATCGAACGCGCCCCCTCACCCGAGTTGCTCCGGGACACGAGTGTTCAAGTTCTCGGGGCAACAAACACCCGTCCCGGTGCCAGCGACGGGACTGTGCCGCTTCCGGGTGGCCCGAGTAGGCCTCCGGTCTCGCGAGAGGTGTATGATCTCTTTCTCCAAATGGACGTTGACGGTTCGTTTACGGCCACCCCTCTTCTCACTCGACTCGTTGGAGACGCGGTACTGAGCAAGGCAGACGAACTTGGGATAGACAGGAAGGTGTGGGCGACCGTTGTCGTCGCCGCATACATGAAGACATATCTACAAGGCGAACCGGATATGTTGGAGTTGCTGTCGGAGAAGGCGAGGGAGTTCGTAGAGGCGGGGGTCGGCGCGGGGCATTTTGACGAGATGGTCCGAGAGGCGGCTGCGTTGTTGAGCCCATAAGACTGTTGGCGTTGGGAGAATCGTGACGTTCTAATTGTACCATGGCTTTCTTGTGATTGTATTGTGCCCGCCTTTTGGCAGATGATGATAACAAGATCAATCGATATTGTACAGCTCGCCACAACGGCCGACTCTTGAATGGTCCCCACCGTCGTGCAACTGCGGTAGCTGTGACCCCACTAATTTCGGTGTCATCAGATCTCATTCTGGTATGATACCGCACGGTGCTTACTGGAATTCATAAAACCCCCATCTCATTTCTATTCCGTGGAGGAGGCTAGGCAGTGCCTCAGTGCGCGACATTTCTGTTTCCCTGCACAATAGCCCAGAACCCTCTTAGCATACCCAGACAAAGGTATCTCATTACGAAAAGAATCTGATATCCGCAGGCCAATATGTCAGCGTATGAACAGGTCGAGGTTCACCTACATTGGGATCCCTGCTTGAACAGTTCCGTGATCGTCGTGAACTGTTTCAAAGTTTTCGTCGGGCTCTGACATGCGGGTCGGCCTGAAGATACTGACATACTGCAGTAGAACTCACAGAGACTGTATGAGAAAGTGCGAAGTTGACGTTGCATTACTAATACTACTTGTTACCTGATATAGTAAACTACGAAACTGCTTTCTTCGCACGGTTGCACAACCGCGGTATCCCAACTTTTACGTTGAACGAGTTCAACTTCTACTAGTAACTTCCGATACCACTACTCTTCTCCAAGGTTTTTCCCTTCATGTTGGTGGAGGACCGTCAAGAACTATCATCTCCTAATGCCAGTGGCAAATCCAGCAACGTTTCGAAAATCCGACCATATCCCGTCATCGCGAACAGCAATTCGTTAGAAGACGGTGAGATCGTGGAGGGACACTTTTCCAACATCGCGTCGCGGTCTCTATCGCAACAACCCAAAGGTCGACCACAGCTACACTTACACGCCCGACCGAAAAAAAGCTCGTGACGAGATCGAATTCGGTAATTATCACCCCGCTACTGATTCCAGGACGGTGACATAACTTTCTCACTCTATTTTATTCATAATTTGTGTGAATATATGACATATACGCTGCTGACCATAGTGGTCCGTGTTCGAGTAAATAAGTTTACAATATATTTAATATATTGGATCTGGACGGGGTATCCATTATCGGCCATATCTTAACGTGTCAACCGGTTTCTATCATGTATCAGGATGTCGAGAAAGAACTTAAGACAGATCGCGAGTCGATATCTTGAGATTGTGTCGACTCTGTGTTAACAGAAGATCTCCCAGGTATGTCTAGAGGAGAGATCTGTTCTATCTTTGTGCCAGATATGATCTCCATGCATTACTTTTATGTTGGGTCGATAGCGTAGAATGTTATATGTAACGGATTGATATTCGAGCTCGGGTTGAGAATCAAAGCCACTGCATTGATTGATACATGATCCACAGGACGAGATTAAACCATGGTAATTTACGGTGAGATTAAATTGTGCTAATGGAGCGGTAGATTGAAAGAATGTGGGGTGGCCGGGCACGAAAAGGAACAGCGGTATGAACACATGGGAAGCAAAAAAAAACGGTGGGGTAAATGGGGACTGAGGAAAAGGGATAGTGAATGAAACAAGGAGATCGCGTGTCGAGGGGCACTCTACCATGTCAACGTCTCAATCTTCTGTTGCCACTCTGGTGGTTCCGCTCTTGGCACGTCCAGCAGGTGATTGCGCCCGGGAAATTCATGTAAATCTAGCATCAAGAATTCCGAAAGCGTCCTGTCGAGAGTGGGTCAATTATGATGAACAGCGGCAGTGAAATAGGGTACTTACTGCTTGTAAACATTTTCCTCTTCTTTGAGACCACGATCACCTGCAGTCGTGTGCACGTTTCGGCGTAGCATCTTCAAAGCGTGATCGACATAGTTCCAGAATTTCCCGTCAACAAACTCGGGGGGGCTACCATCCTTCCCAGGCAGGAAACCTAATACCTCAACCTCTGAGTCGGTGGCAGGATTGGTGGCGCCTGACATGGCGGCATTCTGATCAACTCGTGTGGCAGCGTTCTGGGTGTCTTGTGCTGTGGTGCCAGCTGAGCCATCCTGTTGAGTTTCATTGTCAGGGACCCCACCACTGTTGTCATCGTCATCCCAGTTAAAGTTGTAGTCAGTCTCGTCAGCCTGAGCGTTACCAACGGGTCCATCATGAGCTGATTCGACTTCGCGACGTAATTCAAGCTTTTCCGCAAGGTCGCACTCAAGCTCATCTAGGTTGAGAGCGAGCACAGACTTGATGTGTTCACGAAGTTCCGCGTGAAGGCCAGGTAATAGATAAGGCGAGAAATGGGCTTCCATGGGCGTCTTATTGTCAGTGATGCCAATGTGAAACTCGCGATAACAGCGCCGCTACAGGCTAAAGTGAGTGCGGCTGCCTACTGTGGTGCGAAAACTTACCAAAAACGAAAATCGTGCCCAGTGACCGGAACTAACTTCAATGCCGATAGAGGACTTTGAGCCGATTGCAGACTGGAAGGTATCCATGATATTCTTGTGCTTTTCGAGTGATCTGCGGAGCACCATCTTGATGTCACCCCGAATAGATGAGAGCAATTTTGACACCATTCCACTCAGTCGTGATTGTAGCTCGGTCGACTCGAAAATGGCATCAGGAACCCTGAAGAGCAAGCGGTTATTTCTCATAAAAGCCTGGTAATGTGGTCATTCAGTCCTCGTATGAGGAAGCATGTTTGAGCTTACCATGATGTGCGCATGTGTATCAGTGAGGTATGCAGTAATGTTGGGTGAGAGTAGAGTTACCGTGAGGCGTGCTCTGAGCGTCGACTAGAGGGATTTGTTGACATCCGTGGACATGTTGTGTTCTGGAGCGGTGGACTCACCTCGAAATCCTTCGACGCTAGTAGATTGGTCATATTCATGAGCTCAGTCTCCGCCTTGGTTTCTTGCAGTTTCTCTACCCGCGCTGCGATCATCAATATCATGTCCGGCACACCTTTCAGCTGGAGAGTAATAGAGTTAGCCACAACATCATTCAAAAGAAAATAAATTCACCTCGGTATATTGCTTGAGCGCCCTCGTCGATGACAGCTCAAATGTCCGAGCGAGATCGTTTACTTGTTGCTTCAGTCGTTTGCAGTCCGGCTCGGATATATCCAGACTTGAACAGGTACTCCTGGAACGACGCCGGCTAGCACTTGTGCTGACGGATTTGCTGAGCTCGTCACTGGGGGAATCACTGGGTTGCGCCTGCCTCTGTGCCATGCTTGTGTACAACGGAGATGCAGAGGAGAGACTACTCGGCCAGGATAAATTGGCCGCTATCCTATTGTTACCGTTGGTTTGGGGTGCCGTGGCTGCATCTGGTCCGTCGGCTGGCGTTTGATCAAGTCTCGTTCTTGCAACACCGTTGGCCCCTGGGGTGGTACCTCTTGAACTTTGTCTGAAGCCAAATCGCTGAAGTAGCATGGTGAACTGACACGCTGGGGACTGGGAACGAAAACAACCAGGGATGACCGGAGTGAGTGATGACAACCGATGACGACAACGATGGCCAATGTGGATGGCAACAAACAGTGAAAATGGCGGTGATACGCCTGGTCCGAAACAGTGAAAAGACTGTTGTGTATAAACAGTTTTGTTTGGTTTGCCAACCACATCCCCAATTTCACACAACTCGGTGACACGAGTGGTGACTCCGTGACGCAACACCAAATTCTCGCAATACAAAGTGTCTATTACTGACATAGGATTGGCCCAGACATGTGTGACTGGTGAGACATGTATGGTTTTTATTATTATAAATACTATATCATAGTTCCTTCTCTAATTTGAATAATAATCATGATAATAATAACAAGTAGAGCACAATCTTTAAGTTCTACATGTGTACAAATCATATTCCAGCAACAAGTTGCAGTACACTATCATTAGTTAAAGAGCAAGACACACAGTGATACCACCTGTAAAGGATGCAATCATCTGGTCAGGTGAATGACATAGTATAAGTAAGGTGGGGCCATGTTTGTGGCAAAGCCTGCTACTTTTGATGGGGAATGGTTCAAATTGTATTGATTCAGAGCTTAGAATGCAGTGAATCAATAGTTCAAAGGGTCAATTGATTTCAGGGTTAAAAATACAACATGGCAGTATCAAAGCACAGTGTGCAATGTAGATGATTCATTTACCATACAAGATCAATAGTGAATACAACTTTGTGATCACTTAGGAGCTTTACAGCTCAACAAAACCTCCCTGCATGTTCACTGCTTATTGGTATCACTCCCATCAACTTGAGAAGTGAAGAATGCCATTAACTTAAATACAGTTGAAGTGGTGGAACATTGGAGCTTGGAATGCAGTAAATCAACAGTGAAACTATAGAGTTATCATTGAACACAACCCAAACTTGATTTCCCACAGTGGACAGTTACTACAACATTCAAAAACATGCCAAAGGCTGAATTTGATTAGCTCACAGCCCAAAAAACTCACAAAACAGTTAATGTAGCAAACACAGGAGCTTGGAATGCAGTAAATCAACAGTTAAACTACATGCTATCATTGAACACAACCCAAACTCAATTATTATTCAGCTCACACCCCAAAAAAACCCACTACTAAAGTAGCAGGAATTCATAAAAGACAGCAAACAAATGCACAGAGTCTCAGCTTACTACATATTATTATTTGGTCCTGTGTAACTCAAGCTGCATGCAATATAAGTACATTGTAAGTATGTATCTATTATTGATTGTTTGTCTGTGAGTATGGATTATTGTAATTGAACTGAGCTTGGTATGATGAGTACACATTTGGGTTTGCAGCTTGAGCATATGTGTGACTGTGGTCAAATGAAGTATTTGTATGGGAGAGTAATGCATCATGATTGGAGAGAGATGGATTTAGCATGTCAAATGACATTTGTGGTGGGCTTGATAGATGGTGATCTCTGGAATTGTCAGGATTTGAGAGATTAGGGGGAGGATGGTGACCCATGGAGTTGTTTGGCCCTGACAAAGCACTTCCAGGACCTGTGAAGATAGGAGAAGGATGAACTTCACTATTTGCTTGATATAGAGAGCTAATAGTGACCTCTAGAATTGCCAATATCTAAGAAACTAGGGGGAGGATGATAATCCATAAAGTTACTGGATCTTGAGAAGGTAGTAGGAGGATGATCATGCATGACACCTCCAGGACTTGAGAAGCTAGGAAATGGAGAAGCTTCACTATTTGCTGGGTATAAGAATCCTGGAGTTGAATTTGTGACCATCATGTTTGATAGATATGGATTGAATGAATTTGAATCCACTTGTAATTCACTTGCAGGGCTGCTAAGTACCCCTAGTGAGTGTTGTCCAAACATGTTGCCTGATGGAAGATGGTTTGTGGTTTGCCAGGTCATCTAACAAGATTATTTTGTTATTGATAAATGAAAAGAATGAAGAGCTACCTGGTGGAAATGTTCTGCTCCCTGAACCATTGTAGAAGAGCCTGGTATGTTTCCTAAAGAGGCACTGGATGTGGATGGATATGGAGGCATGGCTATTTGATTTGCAAGAGGTGTGCTTTTTGAAGCCTTTTGCTTTTTCTTCTCCTTTCCCTTTCCTTTTTGTGTGATTGATGGCTGAGGGTGATCAAATGGTGGTAGGGATGACTCTTGATCATCTAGATTACCAGAAGGATTTCTGGACTTTGTAGCCCGTTTTTCCTTCAGTCGCAAAATGGCAGACTTTCTAGTCTCTTCAACATCAGTAACACGAAGTGGTGGGGTATGAAACTCTTTAGGAAGAACATTTTTGATGTGCTGGTAATTGTGAATTGAGTATGTATTGAGAAAAAACAAGGGTGTTGATTGATGTTTGACAGTTGTTCTAGTATTGGAAGTGAGAATACGCTCTTGCTTGAGATGAGTGAGAGTATGTTCAGAGCACTTGGAATCAATGCAATTGTGTTGAAGGTTTACAGGACAAACAATATCCTATATATATTAGTGGTTGTAAAGAGCTAAACACTTAAATGAGAGGATACCTTGTATTCTTGAACAACTACCTCTTCAGGGGTAAGTTCAAGCATAGGCAAATGAACCAATGGATGTAGATTATCAGTGAATTTGAAGACTTGTAGTGCAATATGCTTGACAAGCCTTGATCCATCTGAAGCAAGGAGAATTTCTTGAACTCGTCCAATACACATCTTAGATATTATATATCAATTTACATTATATGCTAGTAATATAAAATATTTACCTTTGAATGAAGAGACTGATAGAATATCACATTTGCACCTAATGCAACCTTTTCTTCATCTTTTGTAATGAAAGATGCACCTTGATAGTAAGTTGAAGCTTGGTAATCTTGCCCATGGGCACCAGAAATTGCTGCACAGTGGGTACTAGACCATGATAAAGGATGTATACTTGATGTATTTTTGGATTTTGAATGAAGAATTGATCCAATCCCAACTTTAGTATAAAGATAGTATTGTAAGTAATATACTCTTTATATTTTAATAAACTTACCTAAGATTGATTGAGGCTGCAGATCAACTCCTAACAGCTGTGCTTGTTCAGGATGTTGGATAAGAAAGGCTTGTACTTCATGACCACCTTTTACCCATTTCTTGCTATGGGAATCAAACCAATATCCTCCAGTAGCAATATGTCTAATGATATCATGACATGCAAATAATTTGCATGTATCTCGGCTAGGTGCTTGTCTGTTGCTGTAGATGCAAGTCATCCGGAAGATATGATTGAAGGATTCATAGCGTTCTGTTGAAAAAATGATGCCTGGTCCAAAACGACGAATGTATGCTGGAAGATGTACAAGGAAATGGAATTTGGGCTTGCTGATTATGATGCTTGGTGCACATTGAGCAGTAATGTTGAGGAAGTCGTTGATAGTGTGAGTTAATAGTGAAAGATATTCTTCAATGTTTGCAATCTTTGTATGCCAGATTAGCACAACAAGCTCTCCTATGACTGTCCAGGCATCCAAGACAATTTTTGGAACCAGGTCATAGATAAGAAATGGCATAACCTATACAAGTTCATTGAATTTAAAACCAGATCATAAATAAAGCATAATATTACCTGAGACAAGCTTTTGAAATGTTTGCCAATGAGACCCCCCTTATATCGGCAAATATAGTCAGCATTGAGTGATGGTGCATTGAGTCCATTCTTCTCTACTGAAGCAAGACGTGTTTGAAAAACATTGAGCAATTTGGCCTTCTCCAAGATGAAAACAGTTTGACCCCAAAAATATTTCACAACACCAAGTAAAACTGTGTGTAGAGTTTCTGTGGGAGTATCCATATGGATATTGAGTATTCCTATATTTTAATTGGTTAACAAAGGCTTCAATTATTAAATCAGCTTACCTTTCATTCCCAATAGTGGGTTTATAGCTTCTGATGTGGTTTTTCCATGCAAGAGCTCTTGTAACTTCTCTTCTAGAATTGCTCTGATCTCATGTTCTGATTTTTTTCTTTGTCTTGCAGCATGTTTCCGCAACTGCTTTCCAAGCTCCACAAGTGTGTCAACAATTGCCTTTGAAGTTGCATCTCAAATTCCAGTAGAGGCTGTGGAGGTTTTGATTTTCTCTGTGGCTCCAGCAAGTAGTGACAACTGTATTTGCTCTTGAATAGTTGCCATGGTTTCCTCAGGCTTTCTCAGTTCACCTGACTTTAAAACTAGTTAATTACTATAACATATAGCTTTTGAACTTACTTCAAAGAGACTATTATATCCAGCCTCAGAGTTTTTGTATTCTTTTGTGCCACCAACATGGCATGTGCGACAGAAATAGTTGCATTGAAGTCCAGCATGACCACACTCTTCTGCTTGCATAGGGTTGTCACCTGCAAGGAATAATCCATATGGAAGGAGAACAATCTCCTCTTCATTCTTGCAGTCCCAAGCAATAACACCTGATTCATGTGCTTGACTATATAATATCTAGTATTTAGTAAAATTTCTCCTAATAGAATTGGCACTTACTGTATAGAATCTTTCAATGCATTCATAAGTTCCATTGGTGATGCATGAGGAGATGATGTTACAAAATGAATGCAAGACTCCTTCTCTAGCATTTGACGAGGTAGATTTGCATTTGACATATAGATAGCATGATGCTTGTTCCACTGCTTTGATATGTTGCCAGAGACATCATCCATAAAAATGATGAGTGGAACTGAATAAACCATACGGCCAGCAGCTTTTTCACGAAATGGATGTGGCTTGAGATCCACAAGCCTACAAGATGATTCTATAAAGATAATCTCTTAATTAGTATAATATTATGAAATCATAAACAAACCTGTTAGACCACAGTCCAATTCTCCTGGTGTAGTAGATATGTCTTCATAATTTCGTTGAAACATAGATGTTGCCATAACCTATGGTTTGTTATCAACAACAGATCTATATGAAATATGAATATCTTAAAACCTGTTTTTCTTCTTCAACAATGAATCCATCCTAAAAATAATATGATTCCATACATAGTGTAAAACAATACAAGAAAGAAAAACCCACAGGTGTTTGAATAGCAACATGTCCAAGTGCATACAATGATTTCTCCTTCTCAGCTCCACCAGCAGGCTGCTCATATGAAGCAAGAAAGAATCGTTCAGGAAAGAAGTAGACATCTTCCTCATCTTGTAGGATTTCATTTACAAAATAGACTTTTCCATGAATACGAGCAGCTGGTGGTGAAGGCATTTCTAATAGCATCTTTTGACCATGAAAGACTTCAGTCATTTCACCACCTCTGTCTTCAGGATAGTCTTGCATAGCAAACCGTGTAAGTGGATTTGCATAGTCCTATTATCTATTAGTTCATAAACACTCAAATAAATTGAACCATTGCCTTCATTATTGCTTTTGCAACATCATTGATATAAAAGATATTGCCAAATTGTGAGACTGCTTTGATGGATGGGTTACCAACAGCCTCACAAATTTCTTCTGTAACCTTTTGGATTGAGTATAAAGAAGGCACATCATTTATACCCATTTCTTTGGCCCAGCCCAATATTGCACGCTTCTGGGCCTTGGAAAATGGAATATGAGTAGAGCCAAATAGCAATGAGGTCAGGAAATGCTATTAATAGATTGTTAATAAAGCATACATATGATAAAACTCTATAACATACCGCCTTTGAAGGCCAAGGATAGAATGGACTATCCACTGAAACTGTATGAATCCTCCTAGGCACAGGGATTTCAGAATGGCCTAAAAGATTAATGAAATCATTTTGAGAAACTAGTGAACTTGAATATATACTTTGATCTACAACACCATCTTAATGAAAAGAAATCATTTTACAACAAAAGAGAATGCTCACTTTGACCTATAAACTCACTCTGATCAAAGAAAATCCTTTTACAAAGCAAATGAGAATACCCACCTTGATCTACAGAATCATCCCAATGAAAGGAACTCATTTATGGCAAAAAAAGAGCACTTACATTGACCTATATGATCACCCTAATGAAAAGAAATCATTTTACAGCAAAAAATACTTACTTTGGCCTATAGGATTATTCTAATTAAGGAAAATCATTGTATAAAGCAAGTAAGGATACTCACCTTGATCTGTAAAACCTTTCTGATAAAAGAAATCATTTTATAGCAAATGAGAATACTCACACTGATCTACAGGATTATCCTGATGAAAGAAACCATTTTACACAGCAAATGAGAATACTCACTTTGACCTAAATGATCACCCTGATTAAAAGAAACCATACCATTAAGTAAATGAGAATACTCACTTTGACCTAAATGATCACCCTGATTGAAAGAAACCATACCATTAAATAAATGAGAATACTCACTTTGACCTAAATGATCACCCTGATTAAAAGAAACCATACCATTAAATAAATGAGAATACTTACTTTGATCTATAGTGTCATTGATTAAAAGGAATTATTTTATACAGCAAGTGAAAACACTTACCCTCATCTACAAGATCATCCTCATCTACAGAATGATTTACTTCCACACAAAGCTCATCCAGTAGTGGGGGAAGAATGATCCCTTCAGGGATAAGGGTTTTGTCATGAAGAGCAGCTTGTAGTTCAGCAAAAAGATCTGGTGGATTATGATACAGCACATCAAATGGGTTCTGTGTAAGTGCTGCTGAAAGCTCAGAAAGGGGTACTTGATCTCTATCATAAGCCAGAATTGTGTCCGAAGGGGTTGGGTTTGAGGGTCCGAGTTCATCGTCACTAACAGGGCCAGAGGCAAAGAGAGGTTGATGCTGTACTTCATCCATATCGGGTGGAGATGGATCCAGGTCCGGACTGTGATAGATGTCCATAGCAAAGGTTGGGCTAGGACTCCTCAGTGGATTCCTACGGCTTTGTTTCTGCGATGTCAACGACTCCCGAAGCTCGCGGCTGAGACCCACGGCCCCCGGGCCACTGGCATATGAACAGATATCACTAATCACTAAATAAATCAATGTGTACCTCCGGTTTTGAGCAAGTCGTTTATGACGAGCACTGTTGCAGTGCTTTCCTATGTGTCTGACTGCCATTATGGGTAATTCGCCGTTCCGTCCAGCAGGGCACACCGCGCAAAGAACTTTTGTGTGCCGATTATCGTAGAATTGCAAAACTATGCGGGGAATGAAACGTTCAGTGATGCCACAGACAGTTGTTGATCACTCACTTTCCCCGTCGACTTGATGTCCTGGCATCTTCGTCTCGTATACATTCGTTGTGTTGCAAGTTCGATGGCGAGAGATGGGATCGATAAGAGCGACGATAAGGGAGCGAGAGCATCACGTGACACAGTGGCCAACCAAATCGCCACCAACCAACCGCTCTGGATTCCCGTCATGGAAGAAAACGATATTCAAATGTCAACGCTCCTCCCATGCATTCGTGTTGACGATGCCGAGGAAGTGTACAGCCTCAAGCCTATTCTGATCTACTTCTCTGGTTCACTCCCCAAGCATCTCATCAACGGCAAAATCGTATGTGCCACATTTCACGCTGAATCCTCCGAGTTACTCACTTGGAAGAAAAACGATAGCCCATACAGGTTACGGTCTCACTCGCTCCAGAACACAGATCTTTCATCACTCCAGTCATCGATACGTTACCCGAGACCATCAGTGGTTCCCAGTTGAACCAGGTATGTACCCATCCATACCTGATTCATTGACTAGAGCGACTTATTCTCCCCCCAATTCCATCCCTCCACTAGAACTCAGAACGAGGTGACGCCGACCATTCACCCGATATCTTTACCTCACGCCCGCCCCTCCCTTCTGAGCTTCACCATTCGAACACCGTATGTATCCATACCTTTACTCTCCAGTCAGGAAGCTCACTCTTTTGTCCCTCATCAGAACCCAGGACAAGGCAACATCACGGATCATTCACCCGACACCACCTATTCATTTTTACCCCTTCCTTCTGGTTTCGACCCCCAGTGCCGCCATGATTGGCAGTTGCTCTGCGATGGCGTTCAGCGTTGGCTTTCTTCAGTCTCCAACACGTCTCAGCAACGATCTTGGGGCCGCGAAATATTTTGGCTCACATTTGTCGCTACAAACCCCGATTTTCCAGGGGGTACTTGGACCAGCTGGAACACATCCATCCCGCTTAAGGGCGCGTTCATTGAAGGGTGGCTGTGTGGTTTATTGGTGCGGGCCATCATAGAAGACTGCACCGAGAATGCGCTTGCCCACCAACTTGTACGGAGATGGATCTGGGAAGAATTTCAACGACAGATACCGCTTTTCTATCCGCATCCATTGATTGCGACATGCCCCATGTAACGGATGTACACATTGCATGTTGTCGGGTAAATGTATTCCTTGTACTGTTAAATGCACTCAAGTTCACTTCAATTGCAAATAGCACATTCGAGACCAGTATCACCTTCGTTCTTACTGTCAGGGACTTTACCCAGATCTTTTACGCATTGTACAGTTTACCAGGTCCCTTCTCAGCGCAATGATGGCGAGCTTGGAGGAACTGGACGAAGATGAGGACGAGGAAGACGCAAAGGAAACCGAGCGCGAACTGGATACCAAAATGAAGGAATTTGAAGCATCGATGGATCAAAGACCATTCCTCCTCAACGATGTCCTTGTGAGACGAAATCCAAACGACGTGCAGGAATGGGAGAAGAGGGTGGCATTATGGGGTGAAGATGACGAGCGGATACAAGGTGATTGCTCCCCCCTTGTATTCACTGACGCTAACGAATTACTAGGTGGCTGAAACCTACACAAAAGCACTGGAAACTATCCAACCTCGTAAAGCTACCGCTAACTTCCACCGCCTTTATATCAACTTCGCAAGATTCTACGAGGAAGACGGTATTTCCAGCGCAGCGGAGTCGATGGAACTTCGTAACGAGTATGACCTTTCTTGACTGACATCATATTTGAAACATACTAACAATGCGTAGAAACTACGATGAGGCTATCCATGTTATGCAACGAGCAGCCGCCATCCCGAAGAACACAAAAATCAACTACCATGAAAACGTATGTCAACCTCAACCGCCCATCCATAGTACTGACTCATCCTCTTAGCCACTCCCTGTCCAAACACGACTATTCAAGTCATTAAAACTTTGGCCATCCTATGTTGATTTGGAAGAGTCGATAGGCACAGTCGAATCAACTAAAGCAGTTTACGACAAGATTATGGACCTCAAGATCGCGAACGCTCAGATCATAGTCAACTACGCCGCTTTCCTAGAGGAGAACCAGTACTGGAAGGACAGCTTCAGAGTGAGTTGTTATTCATGACACCTTCTCCCTGCAATAACCTTTGACTGGCAGATATACGAGCGCGGGACGGAGCTTTTCACGTTCCCCATCTCATTCGAAATTTGGAATATTTATCTGTCAAAATTCATGAAACGATATGTGCGTCGACCTAGTAACTGCAGCCCTCGAACAAACCCTAACTTTTTCTCAGGGGGGCTCAAAGCTGGAGCGAGGGCGAGACCTGTTTGAGCAGGCACTTGAGAAATGTCCACCAAAGGCCTGCAAGCCATTGTTCCTCATGTATGGCAAGCTCGAGGAAGATTATGGCTTAGCAAAGCACGCTATGTCCATCTACGAGCGAGCTACGCAAGTAGTTGCAAATGAAGACAAGTTCGAGGTATGCGCGTTTCCTATCAGGTTGAAGAACGACTCATTGAATGTTGAACGACTACAGACGTTTACTGTATACATTTCCAAGGCTATGGAGAACTATGGCCTGCCAGCCACGCGACCCATATACGAACTGTTACGATTCGTTCGGGGTCGCCTACCCCTTCATTCTTTTTCCTCGTCGATGGTCACCCTAACCATCTCCTCCCCCTCACATCCTCATCCCCCTCGTCCCCTCGTCTCCGCCTTTCCCTCGTCACGGGTAACCCCCTCGTTCCGGCCTTCCCCATCACGGAAATCCCCTCATCCCTGACTCTCCTGCAATGGGGAATCCCCTCGCACTTGTCCTTCCCTACTCCAGGGAAACCCCCTCGCACTCGCCTTTCCCTTGCACGGGAAACCCCCTTACCCCTGATGTCCCCTGTTTAGGCAGGTTCCCCCACCTACTCTTACCAATAGATCTCTCTCTTGATCCATCCCGGTTTAACCGGTTTCCACCTCGTTCCTCTTTGACCCCGTTCCGTTATCCCTTGTACCTTGCATTTAACCCTTCTTAGCTTTACCCTTCGTCCAGTCTTCTAGACCATACTTACCCTTGACCATAGCCCTTCACCCTGACCTCGCCCTTCGCCCCATTCCTTCCATTTCTGGCTTGGTCTATGCACCTTGGTTACTCGTATATAAACTTATCGTTGTACCCATGTACCTCAGTCTTGATCTCCCTAATATTTACCCTGAATATCCTTGATTCCATCCTTGCTCGCGCGTACGCCAAACCGGCTACGGAACACCTCGAGACTATACGTCTCCTCATCGAAACCTCGTCCCGGAATAAGGCCGTTTAGGACTAGGGCTACGCTCGCCCCTACCCGGGTCAAGCGTAACACGAACGGGCACTGGAGGTTCTACCAGACAAGCAAACCACGGAAATATGCCTGTGGTTTGCTGCTCTCGAGCACAAGCCTGGGGAAATCAACTGCACTCGTGCCATCTACGCTCATGCCTCACAATTCTGCGACCCACGGGTTAACCCCAAGTTCTAGGCAGAGTGGAACAGTTTCGAGATCGAAACCGGCCCCAAGGACACGTTCCGAGAGATGCTATGAATCGGACGGAGCGTTCAAGCTCAGTTTAACATGGAGGCATCTTATCTCGAGGTGCAGACCTTATCAGCCAAGAAAAATGGAGCGTCCGTGGAGCCTGCCGCCCCACCGACTGATGCCATGGCTGTGACCAGGGGGCCAGCTTTTGTTACCGCAAAGAAGACACACTTCCTGTGCCGGAAGGAACAGAGGCACAACCAACCCGACAAGGGGGCAATGCAGATGAAATCCAAATATCAGACGAAGAGGATTTGTAGGGATTCTATCGTACTCCATGTCCTTGTGTTGTGGTTATCGTCTCTAGACACCTTGAACGTGACGGAGTAACTTCGTAGTCTATCTATGATGTCCTATACTATGGGGTGAACATCGGACAGATATCTATACAACAATGTAAAGATGTCACATTCAGATACCATGTATATGCGCGTTGTGCATGCTCGTGGCTATGTCCCTCGCCTTTATCGGACAGAGTGTCCCATGGATATCGACAGCATAGGCTCACATTGGCAGCCACGATATTTTTTTTTGTACCTTAACCCGTGGCAAATTGAAGTTCTCAACCAGATAAATTTGTTTATTTATTCATACAAGCTCTATGCGAGATCGTGAGATCCTCGGGCCGTGACGCAATCAATACTTTTCTCGCTAGCTCGCAAAATTATTTACTTCGTCTGGCGGTGTATCCGACCAGGTCAGAGCTTCGACGCCACCTTTCCCGACCGCAGAGCCTGTTACCAGTTTCCCTCCCACGGTTGAACCTAGTAACACGCCTTCGCTTTCCTGATTGGTTCTTCTCAGTGACTTATTGTAAATTTTTGGTCCTAGTGACAAAGGAAGACCTGGACCGAGCAAAATCGCTTGTGTTGGATCTCCTCGGTTGGGGCGTCACCCCTGAGTATCTTGTCGAATGCGGTCTCTCTCCAGGCGCTGTCTACAAAATCTTCACCGACCTCCGGCTCCGTCTTCCCAGCAACTTAGAAGGATTGTCTCCACCCTATCATGGTGCATGATGACCTGCTTCCCCCCACTCTTCCGTTCTTTTAAAATCGACTCGTATCTCATTCTTTGCAAGTACACGTTGTCCTATTTATTCGATTTGTTCACAGCCGCCCTTGTATCCATTTATCCGTCTTACGGACCCCTCATCCGGAAATTCGTCGATTGCATGGTTCAGTAAGGTGACCGAGTGTCGTTGTGGCGTCCTTGTCACGATCATCGAGGCATATCCAGTGTGTAAGCTCTCAGCAATGCTCGGATCTCCGCATAGCACTCGCAGAGGGACCAGACATGTGGCCATACTGATCATTCGTGATGTCCCTGGCTCTTGTTGGTGGAATTCTGCCCGTCGAGAATCGACGTCATTCACAGTGGCCAAATTAGCCCAACAGCTCCCGTTAGCTGTCCCTATAGGGTCCATATCGCATCTAGTAGGTACGAGTGACAGTCCTGACACGTCGAGTCGTTGCAGCGATTCATGGAGTACTTCTGCAGGGGGAAGCCGCAAATTGATCTCGAGTCGTTAGTAGTTTGAAGCGCCACTTGAGTCATCATGGGCAATCTACGCGAACGATTCGAGCGTTGAAGCTGGCCAGCACCTGCTGCGTCCCGGGTATAGGTATGTTTATTGCATCTGATTCGTTTGGCTTGGTTGGGGCTGAGTAGCATTCAGGTGTCCGTAACTTCACCGTTGTTTTTCCTGTGCCGTTGACTGGACGTACGTTGTGGCACGCATGCTTCAAAAAGTATATATAGTTTCTGTTATACATTTTTCCCATTTAATATCGGCAAGATTTTCTTTCAGGCTGGAGCAACGAGTTTCTCGAGATCGACCAACTTTCCGCCACTGTTCAACGCCGCCTCGATAATCGCCACGTCTCGGAGTGCACCTCTGGGACTACCCAATCCATCCTCCTTTCCCTCTAAGGCCGCCGCAAAGAAGCTTGCCAACTCCAGCTCGACACCCCTGATCGGTTCGTCGATCACTTCTTCCCTCTCGGGGCCGGCTTTCCCATCCGCATCCCGGGTTACGGACTTGATGATAATGCGGAATACGGGCTTTTCGTCTCCTGTCACTGGGTCCTTTACTTTTGTTTGGTTAATGGTGAGGTACCCGTCTGTGCCTGTGATGACTGTGCCGTTGCCGACGGACGAGCGCGATTGTGTGGGCGCCGCATTGCTCAATTCAAAGATACCGTGCGAGCCATCTGCAGATTTGATGACGGCGTTGATCGTGTCTTGTGGTGCGAGCCATTCCAAGTTCAGCGAGGCGAACCCTGAGAGATACGTCATGGGACTGGGAAGCATGACTCGCAATGCAGCCGCCGAATGCTGATGAGCCATGAGCCAAGCACGTGTTATTCGCGAGGACAGAGCGAGAAAATGGACTTACAACACCTCCATCGAGCTACACACATGTAACAGGGCAGTCTCAAATCAATGCATGCATCCCCTGAATGCGGCTTCGACTTACCAAGAACCCTCCTTGATACTGTGGAATATCCGATCGATCACAAATTACCGTCGGAAAGAGAATTCGATTGACTTACATCCGGAACTGTGCGCCAAGGCGTCTTGTACCATTTTGAATCCCGGTCCATGCGACCGACACCTCGCAAGCTAAAGAAGATCACCTTTCCAATCTTTCCAGCACGGATCGCCTGTGCTGCGGTGGTATAGCCTGGTTCAACTTCCCAGTTCTCCGCGACCCTCCAGACCAGCCCCTTGGGCTTGTATTCTGCCTCGTAAGTTGCGATCAGTTTCAACCCTGAGGCGACATCTGGCGCCACCGGCTTTTCACTGATAACATGCTTTCCGGCCGCCAAGGCCTTGATGATGATATCGGGCTGTAAGGTGATAGGTAGCACTACGATAACGGTCGAAATGTCGGGTCTGGCAAGCAAGGCGTCAAGGTTCGTCGATGGATTGCCATCGTGATAGATCTCCGGCTTGGAATGAAGGAGATCCACCGCTTCGCCTGCCAGCTCGCTCGCGCTCTTCTCCGATCG